>PVJS01009732.1:0-49637 GCA_004027185.1 Glis glis
AGAATCACAAATCTGGCATCCAAGATCCATGGCAGGGCCCAAACTGGGAAGAGTGGAAAGAAAGCCCCCCAAAGACGATGCTCTAGATGTGTGTTGACTGCTGGAAAGCCCCTGGTTTTATAGACAGTCCTAACTTTGTGTAACAAACTGGACTGCAACTCCCAAGCACATTAGAAATTGCAAACTTAAGGAGTGAGCAAGATTGACTCATTGTGTTGTCTCCAGTGGGACATTATATTGGACTGGAGAAAACCTGTATTGAGCAAAATGACTCCACAAACAGTGAAGCCTGGAGTCTTTTAGACTGACCAGCTACTCAACAGCCCTATCTGATTTGGGTTAAAAAAATACTACCATTTTTCCTCCATTCTTAGAAGTATGTTTTCCCTTTTTAATGCTTCTCAAGTTGAAACCAATCCTAAAATTATGAGTTCCTTTAGGGTAATCGCTTTTCTTTCCTTCAGTGAAATTCAGCCAATGGTTTATATTACAACCCAGAGTAGAACAAATGAAGTAACTATTATGCATAAGGAGGCTGACTTGGGTTCACTGTCCTCTAGATTTAAGAAATGTTTTACAACCACACAATGGAATTCTACTCAGCAATAAAGAAGAACAAAATTATATCATTTGCAGGGAAATAAATAGACCTGGAGAACATTATGTTAAGTGAGATTAGCCAGTCACAGGAAGTAAAGGATCTGTATTTTCTCTCATACATGGAAGCCAGAGAGTAATCAGGATACAAGAAGAACTTTAGATTAAAAAGGAGAAACCCCAGTGGAGTGATGGAGGGGGTCTGGGGAGGAAAGGGAGAATGAAGGAAATACTTCCATTGACATTATGTACACATGTGAAACTGTCTATGCCAATCTCAATATCATCTACAGGGAAGGGGAAGGAGTGGGTCGGGAGCTGGGGGAAGCTCACCAAGTGCTGTGTGCATGTATGTCCCTATCACTCTGAACCAGATTATGATGTGAGACTGCAGTGTAACAATAAAGGTATATTTAAAAAATCATCCCAAATAACATTTTTTTATCTCTGATTTTGGCTTAAAACAGTAATTCTGAAAGTTAAGTTTGATGGAGTACTACATTCCCCAAAGACGCCTGATAAATGAACTACATACACTTCCAAAAATGAAGTCAACTGTTAGCACAGACACTTGCTAGTTCCCTTTCTCAGAAGGCTATTTGTTTGCTTGTGTTTTGCTTTCCCTGATTAACTAGTGTTTAGCTTTCCTGCTTTGCCAAAGACCCACCCCAGTGAAGTGTGGAGATTTCCTGTGCTTGAAAATAGAGCTTTTTAGCTTCCACATTAAAAAGATGTACATTTTCCCATTCTCACTTAATAAAAGTGTATGCTTGGGCAGACAGTATTTGTTGGCCATTTCTCTTGCTCTCTTTTGGTAACAGTTAATTAACTTAATCCTCAAGCCATCCCTACACAAGCTAAAAAACTGAAACTCCCACTTAAAGATCAAAGTCTTTCTATGTGACTGGTGCCGTGTGCAACAGGCACTCTGTGCATAGATAAAGAAGATTCCAGGATGCTCCTGAGGGGCTGGAGAGAGTGTTGACATGGACAGCAGAGGGCTCAGTAAGGTCTCCCCATTAATCAATATAAACCACCTTTATGGACCACCCCAATATCAATAAACTGAAACACACGTCCATAGCCCATGCCAATTTCAATAAAACGAAGCACACTTTCAGAGCAAACCCCAAATTCTACAACACCCTCAAAAGTGTGCACAGCAGAACAGAACTAATAAATCGTTGTTGCCCCAGCTGCTAACCATCTGCTGTCAGGGTCTTCCTTTATCCTGCATTCCCTCGGGGGTCTTCTCTGTGGTGAAGGTTTTTGTTTTACTTGACTGAGCAGCTGATCCCCAAGCCACCTCATCCTAAACCCTGCTTGGCACAGAACCTTGGCCTCTGCCCCCCGGCTGCCATGGAGAGGCCGGTTCAGGCTCAACCCTCATCCTTCAGTCTTCCACAAGAAGAAACCAGCTTAAGGTTCCACTCATCCCAGCCTGCGGTGGAATCCATAAACAATTTAGAACATTAAAATAATTGCCACTAGTTGGCAGGTACTGTGTCCCAGATGGGGCGCTAAATTTTTTTTCATTATTTCATAAATCCTTTCAACAAACCCATATATTTACAAGGGAGAACTGAGACTCAGTGAGATTAAGTAACTCTCCCAGGATCCAACAACTAGTAAATGTCAGAGTTAATATGCTAATCTCTATTTCCAGCACTCAAGTTTTATCTACTAAACTTCTTCTGCTTTTTCTTTTGTTTATTTTATTTATTTATTTATTTATTTATTTATTTATTTATTTATTTATTTTGCGGTACCGGGGATTGAACCCAGGGGCGTTCTACCTCCGCGCTACACCCCCAGCCCTATTTTTTATACTTTATTTTGAAACCGGGTCTCACGAAGTTGCGGAGGGCCTCACTAAGTAGAGAGAGAAAGAGACAGGGAGAGAGAGAGAGAGAGAGAGAAAGAGAGAGAGAGAGAGTGAGGTGAGGCTGGCCGCGAACCCAGATCCTCCGGTCTCCGCCTCCCAAAGTACTGGGATTACAAGCATGCGCCACCACGCCCGGCCCTGCTTTTTCTTTTTTCCTAAGTAGACATGTCCTGCCCACTTAGAAGAATGTACCTGCAGTGGAGAACTATCTATTCTTAGAAAAGGGTCGTTGTGTAAGGAAGTAGACAGGTTTTGGATTCTGCTTTCGTCCTGGATTTTGCACACTGTGCAGCTCCAGTGCACCACTGCCTGCCTCGCTGTGCCTCAACATCTGGAAAGTGGGCTAATATAATACCCGCTCTTCACACTGCATAGAGCTGCAAAAGTAGAAATGAGATGCTGCACGTGAATACGGCTTGAGAAAAATTAATTATAAAATTAAGTAACCTTTTCTATATTAGTCAAACTCCAAGGAAGAATACTACCATACTATTCTTCATGCTATGTCCCTGGACATGACAACCACAATCATCCAAGATCCCTCCCTCCTCCAGCTCTTCTGAGAACTCACAATTTGTGTCACCCTCTTGACCTTTAAACATAGTAAATGTGGTATTCTTTAGTTTTTTACCTGCATTATATACAAATATGGATGAGCCTGTAAGTACCTTGATTTTGTAGATTCTACTATTTCTTACAGTCCCCTGAATGCTTTTCCATATAGTAGGTTTATTTTTTGTGGTACTGGGGATTGAACCCCGGGACTTTCTACCTCCGAGCTACACCCCCAGCCCTATTTTTTATTCTTTATTTTGAAACAGGGTCTCACTGAGTTGCGGAGGGTCTCACTAAGTAGCTAAGGCTGGCCGCAAGCCCGGATCCTCTGGTCTCAGCCTATTTAGCCTCCCAAGTACCAGGATTACAAGCGTGCGCCACCATGCTTGGCTTATAGTAGGTATTTTTAAAATATGCTGCTATAGCCAGAAAGCTAGAATTAACTGCTAATCATTTTAAATAAAAGATTAAAGTTATTTCATAATTCCCTGAATGTTTACTAATTGTATATTTCACCAGTCTGCCTAAATCTGTTTAGGCCTACGAGAACAAAGGTGTGTATCTGTGTTGATTTGATTAGTAACCCCAGTAGGTTCTACCCATAACTCTGTTTAATGAACTCCACCATTTATATCCTATTTCTACAGCTAAGAGAATCCACGTCCCATTCTGAAGGCAGAGCGAGAACCCAAGGAGAGAGAGAGGGAGGGAGGCTTCCAATTTGCTATTCTAAAGCAAATGCAAAACAATTTGCCTCTCTGTGTATTTTGAAATGAAAAGACAGCAACATTACTGAAATTACAAGGAGCCCAAACTAGAAACTGATAACTGCTCAGATATTAAGACAGCTCTGAACATGAACATTCCCCCAGGAAGACTGCTTGGGCTTCCTTTATAAACTTGGATTTGATTTTCATTTCAAATCATACTCCCCAGAGAAAATGGCTATTTATCTCTCAAGATCCTTTGGCTCAGGAGCTCCATGCTAGAAGAAATGTGTTGAGACTCATCAGAAGAGCAGCAGAAGCTCTGGGATGATGCTGTCCAAAAGGCTCTTGGTAAGCCTGTGTGTTGAGGCCTACATTAACTCAGAGGCCACTGGATGGCTCTTTGAATGAAAAAATAAACATAAAAAAGAAAAAATAAGGCAATAAGTCTTGTATATCTGAGTATTTTTTTAAACAGCAAAACAGAATACAGCTAGAGAGGGTACCTTGGTGCAGAATGTTTTGATTGGAATATCTTACACTGATGATTTTAAACTCTGTCATTTGAAATTAAGCACCACCCTGCTTCATTTACCAAATACATCCTCCAATCCAATTCAAACTCAGAAATATGGTTAAAGGTGATCCAATGTGTGTAGCCAAGGAACTGACGATCCATCAAAGATGCAAGCCTTCCATCTGCAGTGTGAAGGAAGCCAGGGACTGAATTCCTCAGCCCCCTAAACCCAGGAGAAGTCACAGAAGTAGTTATGGAGTGGAAGGATTGTGTGTCACTTCAGGATCAAGGACCTTAAGAAGTAACTGTCTCCTTTCCACTCTCTTCTGGCTGAAGGCAGAGATCTCAGAGGCTGTGGCAGAAGGTAGAGCCACAGAACAGAGAGAGCCTGGATATCCAAGTCACCAGTTGGAAGGTACCCAGTGACCAGCACCATGGGCTCAAGAAGGAAATCTCAATAATGCCAACTCACTAAGAGTCTGGCGTCTGCTACAGTGGCTAGCATCACCCTAACTAACTCAATATCATAGTTGAGTTTTTTCTATTATACAGCTTTTGATTTTTATGTGTATTTTAATGAGTCTGTCTATTCCTCTAAAACTAACAATTTGATTCTCTGAACTATTCCTGGATTTTATGTACTGTGAAGATTGCCATGAGCCTTCCTCTGGCTAACTGAAATTACTATATACCCATTCTTTTCTCCATTAATTTGTAACGGCTTGGCTTATGGTACCAAACCAATACTATTTGATGAAAGTGATTATAACAGAGTTGTACAGTAGTGTATAGACATAGTTTGAATGTTGGTTCCAAGTAACCCTGGGCAAATAGCTCACTGTCACCAAGCCTCAGTTCCCTCATTTGTAAAAGGACAATAGCACATTTTACCTCTGCTTTGATATTTCACATCTAGTCTCAAAATGGGATGAGATAACTTCTCAAACAGTTTTATACATACTCCTATTCACAGTTTGAATCGCTAACCCAACAGAACTCACTAAGGAATCCTGCTCCACACAGCAGGTAAGAAGTGCCTCTGGAAGCAGCCTTGATGGGATTTGATGTAGGGCAGTTTGTCTTAACAATCCTCCCTATACCCGTCAGGATTATGCCGCGTACAACTTGATGTGGCTGCTTGCTTGTCATTAGGATTTATTGAACTGGTATCTCCTATGTCCATTTCGTTAGATCTTTATCCCTAAAACAGAACACCCACGTATACCCAAAGTGTAAGCATTTTCCTCCTTATTCTGGCAGACAAAGAAATAGGGCTAAAGGTTTACCTTCAATGGCAAAGCTACTTACTCCAAAATCAAAACAAAATGTTAAAACCAGCAGTTAAATACGAGCTAATATAATAAGGAAGTAAAACCGTCTGGTCTTCAAAGGCAATTCCCAGAGAATAGGTTCAAGGACACAAATTTCCATCTGCCCCAAATGAAGTGGGGCGGTCTGAAGCATACTGATGAGCTATCTTAAAATAAAAAAATTCCCCAACTTCTGTGAAGTCACCGCAGCGCTGCACCATTGACATTTAACTTCCGGAAGTCCATATTTGGCACCTGAACAACATTAGCAGGTCCAGATTTACCATGTGGTGGCCATGGGAGTCCCTCCTTCCTGGTGTCATGGGCCTCTGGCATCATGAGCTCTATGAGTTCCTCACCTCCTCAGCCTGCACTGCCTTCTCCTGGAGGCAGCACAGATGATGCTTACAAGTATTGGAGGTTGGTAGCCTGCCTCCAGGCCAGTAACCTGGAGCCAGTCACTGACCCTCCCTGAGGGGTTAACAACAGCATCCGTGTGGAAGGGCTGTGTCAGGGACCCACACTGGGCCTTTCTCCTGGCCTTCATATGACCTTGGCAAATGCCCATGGTTTCTCTGTAACCATGGAGCAAGCCTCTTCTGCCTGATCTATTTCTTTAACAACTATTAAGATGATTCTGGTCTTTAAAAAATGCTGCAACTTAGATAAATAAGGCAGTACCCATAGGCAAACAATCAAAGAGCCCTATCCACTGTAAGAAGTCCCTCTTCGTAAGTTTAGCAACTCCAATTTGAGGGCTGGAGGAACTGACCCATGTGACTCAGTTCAGATAATCCATGTCTATGCATCTACTTGGCCAGCTCAGAGGTGAAGGTGATGAATTTGATTTTGAAGATAAAGTATAAAAGACAAAAGATTTTTAATGTTTGAATATTTATACTTTTAATTTAAAATATTTAAATATAGAGGCTAATATTCAGAATAAGCTCAATAGCATGAAGAGCAGGTTAACTAATGAAATGAAGTTTCACATGTGTGCATGAACTTTCTTGTGAGAAGAGTGTGCTATCTGAACCTCTCAACGGGTAGAGACAAGCTATAAGAAGGGAAAATTTGTTAACTGGAGTATGAATTGAAATTATTTGTAATTAATCAGTTTCACTCTCTTTCACCACAGTGTCAACTTATGAATCATCTCGACTTGCCCTTGGGGAACACTGTCCTGAAATTTGTTTCTGTTTAACTTACCCACCTATATCTCCTGTAGCTACAAAAGGAAAAATGATTGAGAATTAATTAATGAAGTAAAAACTCAAACTAAAATCTAACTCAGTTGTTTTCCAGGAATAAAATACTCAACTATCAAATCAGAATCCCCAACCTTTATCACAACTGTAATAGTCCTTCAAAATACTTATAAACAGAACATTGAACACCAACCAATGAAAATCATGGGCAGATAAACAGTAGGATCAGTTTGTATTTATGCAGGTCTCAGCTACCTTTGGTAAATTAGCATAACCAAGTATACAGAAGAGTTTTCTCCTTTGGTACAAATATTCTTCTTAATATGCCTGACTAATTTCTCTACAAAGAGATTAGAAACTAAACATGCCAGTGGTGTAAGCCAAATTGACTCATATAAATTGGAAAATCCATAAATTATCCTTTTTATAAAGCAAAAAAATGCTCAGTATTAAAACCATAGTGTGATAATTTTAAAATATATGATTTTCCTCAGTCACACAGTGAATACTAGATAGCCAACTCAGGCAACCCCTCTGATACAGGTGTAAAGAAGGCTTGCGTAGCCCAATGTTTGGCATTGCAAGCACAGGATAATGTGTCTGTTTTCCACTGGTTTCTCCCAGGCTATGCTATCAAGCAAAAATACAAACCTTCTTGCTATAATCCTGGCATAATTTGATTCTGTAATTAAATAATTTCTTTCTTCATGGTCCTTGGAGATAGTTGCACATGAGACCCCAATAGAATCTGAGGAATCCATCCCTTTGAAGGGACAGAACAAGCCACCTAACCTGCACCTATGGCTTGGAAATGTCCCTGAAGACCCAGGAGTTAGAAGCTCAGTCACCAGTCTATGTCACTACTGGTAGATACTGAAACCTTAAAGAAGTGGGGCCTAGTGGGGGTAAGTTAGGTCATCGGGAACATGTCCATGAAGGGGACATTGTGCTGCTGGCCCCATCTCCTTGCTGTCTTTGCTTCCTGGCTGCCGTGATATGTGAACAGGCCTCCTCCACCACACTCTCCTGCCATGATGTACTGTGCGCCACGGGTCCAAAGCAACAGGGCCAAGGACCTTGGACTGGATCCTCTGAAACTGTGAGCAAAGGTAAGCCTTTTTCCTTTTTAGTCCATTACTTCAGGCATTTTGTCATAGCAACAGAAAGCTGACTCACACCACGCAGAGCAAAGGACAATAGGAAGTGACTCAGAATTTGGGAATTGGTCATCACTGGCCAAGTTAGACTGGTTTACTGTAAGGTATGACCAAAAAAAAAAATCTTTCTTTTCTTATTAACACTGCCATTTTTTATAAATGGGAAGCACTGGCCACATTTAGCACCGTTTTCAGGTAGCACTGTGTACACTGGTGCTCTCTTCCTGAGTAGCTCAGCAAAAATACTTTTCCTCGGCAATTTATTTTCTAAATGTCGGCTTGGTCATTGCTGGGAGGGACTGAAGGGAAGGGGAGAGAGAAAACATCACGTGTATCAGCCACTGGACAACGACCAGGATCTAAGGCATTTTACATTTTTACCAGGTTGCCATGCAAAGGCTCAACGATTCTGAAAATGAATTGGGATTTATTAAAAGCACTGCTCCCATCCCTAGATCTCCAACTGGAAACATGGGATACCGGATATGCCGGTGAGCGGCTGGCTTCTCATTCACTGAAAAGTTCTAAACCTTGAATATACTGCAGTGATTAAAAGAAAGCGCTCTTCTGGTTAAAAATTGCTCTAAAGTTAAGTTGTACCAAAAAAAATGTTTTTTTTTTATCCAAACATCTGCAAAGCAAATTACCTTGCATTAAAGGTAGAGCCAAGCCAAGTGACACAGACAAGAAAGGAGGCTTGACCTGCTTCCTCGTTCAGGTCTCCTCAATTTACCCTAACAAGTCTCCAACCAACACACACAATCACCTCCTTTAAAAACCGCAATCATATTTAGACGTGTCTTAGCTTTTGTAAACACTTGCTTCAGGCACAGAGGCGCATCTGATAATATCTGGTCCAAATATTGCTAAGGAACTGTCTGTAAACTGATTTTTTAATTGAGCAATTTAAATATGCAGTTCAGAGTACTCATTATTTACAGAAACGCTACGACTAATTAATTCCTTTGCAAAGTTGCCTTTGTGAAATCTGAACACCCAGCCTTGATTTATCTACCTTGTAATTCCCAATCTTCATATATCAGGGATATCCAAAAACTGCCCACCGCAGTGCCTGGCAAACCCCAGAATCAGTAAAGGTTCTGGCTTAATGATCTTGCTGCAGTTTCAGGGAATCTGCAAAATAATTTACTATATATCAAAAAGCACCCAGACACAGTTTGTAAAACTATTACCATGTCATGCTCATGACCTTGGGATAATTTGGGCATATTAGATGACTTCCCATGGAATTTTGGAATTCCAGAGAACTCTCTGGATTGGGTTATCCAGCAGAGAAGTGTTCGCCTGGGGCTCTTCATGCCATGGCACTCCATTATAGATACTTTGAAGTGTGTGTGGCACAGACTGGTGACAATTTCCACATCTTCAACTTCCTGCAGCTGAAGCTCCTGCTACTTCTCCTTCCCACCACCCTGTGCCCTAGGGCAAAAACTTCAGGAGAAACAAACAAGAAGATTAAATAAAACCCAGTGCAGTGGTGCCTGCCTGTAATCCAAGCGCTTGGCCAACTAAGACAGCAGGATCACAGATTTGAGTTTAGCCTCGGAGATGTAGTGAGACCCTCAGCAATTTAGTGAGACCCTGTTTCAAAATACAAAAATAAAAGGAGCTGGGGGTGTAGCTCAGAAGTAGAAAGCTCCGGGGTCAAGTCCCCAGAACAAAGAAAAAGAAGAAGAAGAAACAAAGTCGGAGCCCTCAAAGCCTAGTTTAATCAAGGTATCATAATTACCATCTACACTTCATTAAGAGCTAGGTTGTTAGTTTCATGATCTATAGGTAACGATTATTAATAAAAAGCTATAATTAATGTAATTTTACCAATTTTATACTTTAAAATAATTTAAAGATAAGCCAATTCAGAGGAAAAGTTAATACTTCAAGATTTAAATATAGGTCCACTAATATTCATATTGTTTCTGGGCAACATGATAGGGTACTTAATAAGAGATTTTCAAATATAGGTTAATATTTTATTATTCTATAATGGAAGTCAAATAAAGTTCTAACCTAAAGAAGAACTTGCTCCTATTACTTTTTTAAAGAATTATATTAGTTATCAACTCATATCAAATGTTCTGTGGCATACACTTTAAGGGGTGATGTAAAAGTTCCATTTTAAATTAGCAGTATTTGCAGTAGACCAGAAATAACATAATTTTCGACTGTCTAAAATTAAAATGTACTGAGTTTACAGCGGAGACATTTGGAAGACACTATCTTAAACCAGTGATGGAAGCCAACAGCCCAGCAAGGGGACAATTGACATCCTGAGCTCTTTATGTGCCATACTGGGAAGGACACAACCCCACTTCCCTGGTGCTCCTGCCAAAGATGCTCAGCCTGAATCTAATCATGAGGACACTTCTGACAAATCCAACTGAGGGATGTTCTAGAAAATAGCTAGTCTTGACTCTTCAAAATATCATGGTCATGAAAGCAAAAGAAGGTGAGGAATTGTTTTGAATTTCTCCAAAACAATAGGTGATTCTAGACTGGGAGGTTAGGGTTAGCAGGTCAAGCGGTATAATTTTAATACAAACTGTAAAGTAGACAATAGTATTGTGTCAGTATTACACTTCCTGGTTTTGATAGTTGTGCTATGAGCGTGTTATAAAATGTCATGGATCTTAGGAACTGCACACTGAAGTATTTAAAATTAAGAGAGGACTTACCTCTTATTTCAAATGGTTCAGGAGAAAAAATTAGAAAAGATAATCTCCCAGTAGAAAAAAAATGGATCCAAAACTCTTCATTCCTATCAAATCACTTTTATTTAGAGCCTACATATACTAATTACTATTCATTATGTATTATATACAGTATGCCCACATACATACATCCATATACATAGTCGAGTTGGGGGTATATGGATAAAGTTACTCTGAATAAATCTGGTAAAATATGTAAGCTATAATATTGAAATTTCTCTTTAAAGTGAATATAGTGGATCTAAATGCATCTCTTTCATATTTATTTTATACATAGCCTCAGAATGTGTAGGATATACACTCTCAGTTTTCTCCACAGCAAATAATCCCAATTTCCAGATAATAATACTAGGGCAAAACAGCACATAAATAGGAAAATTAATCAATTAAGAGTGAGAAATTAGCCAGTTCATTCTCTATCCCTAGTTTCATAATGGATCTTGATGGGTTCGGCTAGAATTTTCCCTGTCTCCTTACAAATACATGCTAGACATAAGTACATTTTGCATACATATACATATGTATATATATATGTATAATTATATATTAGTACGTATTATACATACACACACATGAACATATATAAATAAATAAACACACATATCATTTCACCCAACACCAATAAAAACCAACACCAATAAAAATATCTCAAGACCATTTTTTCTTTATGCTGTTACCCATAGAAAGAATTAATGTAAATAGAAGAAAGCATTTTTTGCAAAAACAAATCCTGCCTCAATATACCAAGATGATTCTTAAGCCAAGAGTTCAAATTTCAAACCTCAAAGATAAAACTTATAGCTAGTGATCTCTGTGAAATCTAGAGTAAATGTCAAAAGAAAATTGATGGTACACTGTCTACAATGCCTAGAGTTTCATAATTAGACATCAAACTCTGACTTCCAAATGTTCAAGAAACCTTCTGGCATCTTTTCTTTAAAACAACACAAAATAAAGAAGCCCTTTGTTGCCACCAATCTCTCCGGGCTCTTACTGAAAGCAAACCAATTCTCATTGGAAGATCCTAGATGATATTTCAAAGTGTTGCTACTCCTAGAATCTCTACCTGGGAAGCAACTCAGTGCTTCAAAGCATTACCACTTGTCTGGTAAATGCCAACCCCAGAGAATATGCACAGATTGGATACTATTTGTCCTTGCATACTATTTGCGACAGTTGAAACCCTAGGATTTCCATGTCCACATATGTCAGGCTATGGACACAGACAGTAAAGTGTGTGATGGACAGGACAGGCACACCAACCGCAGCTTGCACTCACAGAGAAGTGCCTTGTGTGTGCGTTAGCTGCAGACCCTAAGGGGCTAGAGGAGGGAGGCTAGAGAGGAGGATGGGGAGAGGAAGCCTAGAATTGGATCTAAAACAGAGCGACTTGAAGATTCTCTGGTCAGAAAAGCTAGAGAAGGTTTCATCGGGAGAAAGGAGAAGGCACAGGTATTTCCAGAGAGCCCTAAAAGGGAAGATGACAGACAGAAACGAAAAGGACACGGAGGCCATGAAAGCGTGAGGGTCCAGATGGCCTGTGCGCTCTCCCAGGGCTGGTCTTAGCTGCGCCATCCCACTCCCACACATCCCAGCTCCACCTCCAAGTCTCTCCATGTTTACCACAGTCAAGACCCGCACATGCGGTCAGGGGCTAGCTAGATAATAGGTCTGCAATAGTAACTAGAGAACCAGACTTCCAGCAGAGCATGACCAGGTCTAGGGGCTTCGAAAAGACAGGTCTACACAGCCTAGGACCAGGGGTGGGGTCCAGTCAACTCTTTGGTTAAATTCAACCCCTTAAAAAATAGTTTGCTGATGTTGCTTTGGGGTTCTCCTTTTCCCTTCCAATTAAAAACAACTTTTATTAATTTCTTACTACAAAAGCAATGCTTTAGAAAATACAGGTAAGAAATAAAAAGTCAGGCATTCACCATAAACATTATTAACTGCTAGGTATATAACAAGGGTAATAGTGAAAACAAAATAACTGCCTATGTTTATTGATCAATTATTATATGCCAAGCACCCTACCAAGCATTTTACAGGTATTATCTTCTTCGATCCTCACAATGAAACATTTTTTTAAAAAGTATGAAATTCATCTTATAAAAGTTTGACACCAAATGTCATATGGAGTCACTAGGCTATATTGCTCACCAAATATTTGCTATTTTGTTTATGTACTTATGTATATATTAGTGATAAAATGCTTTACATCTTAAAATTTGAAGTCTTCCCATTCAGAAACATGGAATATTTTCCAATTTATTCAGACCTTCCTTACGTCTTTTACTTAAAAACTACAATGTTCTTCATATAAGTTCTGACCATATCTTGTTGAGTTTATTGTTAGAACTATATTTTAATGCAGTTATGACTAGTATTCTTTTATTCCAACTGTATGATTGCTTGAATATTTATTCTGAGCTCCCTGTAATTTTGATCATAATCTGTTATATTTGAGAAGAACAACAAAAGAGATTTTCTAAAAAGATTAAAACTTGGGGGAAGTAATGGTGGCACACACCTATAATCCCAGCTGCTCAGAAGGCTGAGGCAGGAGGATCACAAATCTAAGGCCAGCCTTGGAAACTTAGCAAGACCTTGTCTAAAAACAAAACAAAAAAGGCTGGGGTGTAGCTCAGTGGTAGAACATCCCTGGGTTCAATCCTCAGTACTGAAAAATCAAATCAAATAAATAAAAATAAAAAAAATTAAAGCTTGAGGGTGGTGGGAAAGAGGGGTAACTAGAAGTTAATTTGAATTCATATCCTCTTGGAAGAGAAAGAAATGAGTGCAGAATGCAGTAAAACTCAATTGGCACCTACTTATTGACACAGTCTGACATTGAATTAGGTCACAGAGGATTATGAAAGGATTCTCTAACCTCTGACCTTGACCTGAAGGAGCTTATAAAATGGGTGGGAAGTTGTAAGTTAATGTATGATAATCTGTTAGCAACTAGAGAAAGAATAAGTACTAAATTGTGCAATATGAATATATATATATTAGCTTTTTCATCACTGTGTATATATAATATATACACAGTGATGTATATATATATTGATGCAATATATATATATATAGATGCAATATATATACTAATGTAATATATATATTAATATATATATAATATATAATATATATATATATATATTAGCGGGATATATTAGCTTTTTCATCACTGTGACCAAAATACCTGGCAAGCACAATGTAGAAGAGGAAAGGTTCATTTTGGCTCATAGTTTCAGAGGTTCAGTCCATAGTCGGCTGACTCCAAGGCAGAAACATCATGGCGGCAGGGCATGGTGGAGTAAAAGCTGCTCTACTCCTGGGATCCAGATTCCGAGAGAGCGAGAGGAGGAAGCCAGGAACAGATACAGTCCCCTCAAGGCCAAGACCCCAGTGACTGGCCTCCTCCAGCCACGCCCCACATGTGAGCCTTCCTGCATTGGGGAGCATGCTTTCAACTCTTGAGTTTTTGAGGAGACATTCCAAACCCAAAACATAATAGTAGGCATTAAGGGAAAATGTGTCTAGAGAGCCAAAGTGGTGGGGAAATATCCCACCACAATAAACAAACCTACATATCATTGGGTCAGATAAGAAGCCAATATAAACACAGAGATGATTTAACAGGAAGCCAGTATGTTGAGCCCCAATATCCACCAACACTATAACTCCTCAGTGAAAACAGTCAGCAACATTCTCTACTGAAAAGTCTTGGGGAGAGAAAAAAATGAGACGCTGCATCGATGGCACCACTTCTCAAAGTTTAAATGTGTGTTTTTGAGACATGGGAAAGCCCACAAGCATGGGCTGCCTTCTTCCATGAGGATTAATTTATCCAATTGTTTGGGATACAGATCTCTTTTATTTGTTTAAGAATTTATTGCAGTTTCTCTTTTACTAAGAAATGAAAATTACGATTGTTACGTAAACAGCTTGTAAAGCTATCTATTTTCGCTGACACTTATTAAGTACCTCTGTTCACTGCATTGAATTTCTATTTAGTCACTTCTTGGAACGCGTCATCTGATCTGAACTGATGTCTCGATTATAATCCCAGCAGAACCAGAGGCGAAGGCTGTTTAGAGCACCCCACCTGCACTCAGGAGGGAAGCATCCTAGCCACATGGGGCTGCATGCTACAATTCTTTTATTTCCGTTTTGATTTAGAAAGGACAACGCAATGGGGAATCAGAGAGGATGAATTAGTGCGGAGCATCTGCCATGTACCTGGGGCTCCGCTCTGCACTCTGCAGGATCGTCCTCACAGTGACACTCGGAAGTGGGTCTATTACCCTTATTTTACAACAGGGAAACTGAGGCTTATAGTAGCCATAACTTAAAGGAGGTGTAGACACACAGGCTAAGGAGCAGAACACTAGGATCCAAATGCCAGCTCTGTTGCTTACTAGCTAAGTGAGTTACTTAATCACCCTGCAGTTCAGTTTCCTCATCAATAAAATGGGGGGAAATCTTTGAGGGTCACTCTGAGGTTTGGGTATGAAGCGCTCAGCAGACAGCAGCCATTATCATTATGGCCGGCTCTCCTTCCTCTGTCTGCCCTCCCTCCCATTCTTGATTCCCCTTCTGTCTTCTGTGCCCAGCTCTGTCACCTGAGGCTTCCTTCTAGAGAAGCATTGCCAGAGCTCCCTCAAGGCGGGTTTGTGTTGGACAGGGCACTAACAAGAGATCTGAGGCCAGGAGGACAGAGGGGAAGGACTTCTTCTTCCCCACTCCCTTCTTCCTCTGAGCTATGTTTTCTGACAATGACTGCCCCTCCATGACTTCAGCTCCCGCCTGGAGACCCCCCTCCCATAACTTCTCCTTTCATTGGTTTTCTGAACTGCTAATTCCTCTGCTTGCACCTCCAGGATGGGAATAATTTCCCACTGGAATAAGTCTCTGGGTGCCCAACCCTCCTTGGTGATGGCTTCACCCCGCCCCCATGTTTGTGAGCAGTCCTTTCTTCAGGATCTCTGGAATCATCCAAGTTGGAGTCAACTATATGCCCAACCTTAATGGATATCCAAACTCAGAAATCATATGGTGGATCCCAGTACTTAGGAGGCTGAGAGAGGAGGATTGCAGGTTCCAGGCCAGCTTTAGCAACCTAGCAAGATCCTGTTTCAAAATTTAACTTTTTAAAACAAGTGCTGGGGTATACCTCAGAGGCAGAATGCCCCCGGCCCCTGGGTTCAATCCCCAGTACCAAAAAAAAAAAAGGAAGTCATAGTCCAGTTAGAAAGGACCCAATAAATACTATGAAACTTTGCCCATGCATCACAAGTATTCATTTGCCAATGGTAATCTAAACTATAAAGGCTGTTTATGATCAAGTGTTACTGAAATGGCATTCTAGCAAGGGAGAGGAACACTGCTAAGGCATAGCTGGCAAATGAGAAATGCATTAGGTGACTTATTATGGTGATATTTAAAATGTGCTGGTCCTCACTCCAAGAGCCCCACTCCTAATTACATAGGTTGGGCCAAGCCCAGTCCTGTGTGTAGCACCAACTACAATCCAATTTTCTTTCTGAGAAATGTCAGTCTGACTTCATTCTGAGAAATAAGAAAGACTGAGACTCTTCACAGAACTCTTGGACCAACACATCACCCAAAGTGTAGCCAGCAGTTTTTCTTGATCCTTCTGCAACTGTTGATCACAAACTTCCATTCTGATTTGGAAAGGACAATGGAAACAACCATTGTCAAAATACCACCAGAACTATTTGACACACCATCATTTTCAGCCATGTTCAGTTAGGACTTGATAGAAGCCACTTTAGCAGGTCTCATTTTTTCCCTAGCGATTCCAAGTATAATTGCTAATCAATCCACAGGGCATGAATAAGCATGTAATTACTCAGTTAAAGAGTAATTACATGGACATTTATTTGTACCCTACAAGCTCAAGGGATATTGGATGCATTATCCAAAGGGGGCGTACTGTATGCTTTCAAAGACTCAAATTTGTGTTTGCCTCAGTGTTACCCTTTTTCTGTTTCTGTGAATTTTTTATAGCTTTTGTTTTGGTGCACAGTTTCGCTGTGCAAAGCTTGGGCACATTAGATTAAACATTCAGAGTAATACACTGCAGTGTTTCCACATGACTATGTAATCAGCTTTGATGATTTGAAGCAATTTTATAAGTGACCCCACATTACTAGTGAATCATTATAAATTCCCTAGTTTGGAATGGAGCAAGAAAACAGTGGTCTTGACAATTGCTGGTCATCAAGAAACTTCAAGCTGGCAAGGGAGGCGCAGAGTATGAGCTCTGAGAACCTGGCAGCTTGCCACTTTCAATAATTATATTCTGCCAATCTTCCTTCCCAGCTGCAATGTCAGCTGGATGCACAACTTTTACCTACTTCCTGCCTTGAACCCTGCGCTGCAAACCCACACAGCTGCCGAGTTCTGCCCCATTTCACCATGGAGTAAGCAATGCCTTAGAAAAGCTCCTCCTGTCAGAGAGAAGGTGTCATAAGAATTTGTTTGGGTCGCATGGGTCCATGAAGGAAGAGGCAGCCCCTGCCATGCTCCATTGTTAGCTGAGCCTCCTTGGAGGCACGTTCTATTCATCCGGACCTGCATATCCTTCATGTCAGGACATCTCTGTATTCACCTTCATCTTTCTAGTTGCCAATTCCTACCTAGATCTCTGGTTCTTGTCTAGCACATAGTAGGCACAAAATAAACATTTGGTAAAGGAGGAAATAAATGAACAAATAAAGGGATAAACAGATGAATGAATGAGTCCCCCTAGATGTTTCAAAACACAGCTTAGTTTCTGATGAACAGCCTTCCCTCACTGGTCCATACCAAATGCTATGGGCATCCTGCATCCATCAAAACTTCCTTCACATCAACAAATTCCTGCTAAGAATTCAGTTTATACCAAAGTTGTATTTGGTGAGAACAATGCCCCCCCACCAGAATCAGATGGTAAACGTCATCTGTGATTATTTTTTAAAGTTACTACAGTAATAGATGCATAGCCATGTTTATAGTGGCACAATTCACAATAGTCAAGTTATGGAGCCAGCCTAGGTGTCCATCAACAGATGAATGGATAAAGAAAATGTGGTATGTATATATATATATATATATGTATATATATATATACATATATATATATACACACACACACACACACAATGGAGTTTTACTCAGCCATAAAGAAAAAAAATTACGTGATTTGCAGGAAAATGGATGGAACTAGAGAATACTATGCTAGGTGAGATCAGTCAGACTCAGAAAGTCAAGGGCCACATGTTTTCTCTCATATGTAAAAAGAGGAACTCGTAAAGATGAGGAGAGAGAACAGTAGAATAGTGGAAGGGGACTGGCGGAGGAAGAATGGGAGACGTAAAAGGAGGCTTGGGGAAGGAAACAGACCCAATACTGTTATGTTCATATATGAAGATATCACTACCAATATCACTAGCATAATGAGGAGGGGAGTAGCAAGGTGGAGTGTGGACAGAAATACACCATGAGATGTGAGCATATATGAATGTAACACTTTGAATCTCACTATGATGTATAATTACAATGCACTAATTAAATTAAAATAAGTAAAGTTACAATTAAGCACTTAATTCCTCTGGATTACTGTTTTTATTAAATATCAATTCCAATGTCATTTTTCCACAGACTAATGTCCTAAATCATTTTTTATCAAGACAGATAAACTCTCAAATATGGAAAGTAATTTTCTTCAATATTCTATTAGTTAAAAGGAAAAGAAAATAAGAAAGGAAGAAAGAGAGAGTGAGAGTGGGAGTAAGAGAGAAAGAAAAAAAAGAAAGAGGGAAAGAAGAAAGAAAGAACGGAAGGAAGGAAGGAAGGAAGGAAGGAAGGAAGGAAGGGAGGGAGGAAGGAAGGAAGGGAGGGAGGAAGGAAAAGAAAGAAAGGAAGGAAGGGAGGAAGGAAGGAGGGAGGGAGGCTGAACAATACAGGCACATTTAACAATGCAAATCTTTCAACAAATTTGAAACCAGCACATGACTCAAGATAAAATTGTTCCTTTTAAGATGTAGGTCAATATTATCTTTTTATTCTAATATGAAACCATTTCTGGAAATGTAGATTAAAATAAAACAGAAGTGTTTTATTTTAATCAAATGGACTTGGAAGATCTTTGTGGAATGATGGAAGTTTCCTTAAACCATCGAAATGATGCTGGTACTGCTCTGTGAATTTACCAAACATACTGAATTGTACACTTATGACTGGTGGATTTGAAGATACATAAATTGTACCTCAATAAAACTGTTTTTAAGAAAGAAAAAAGAAGAAAGAAAGAGAGGAAGAAAGCAAACCTGCAGGGTCTCCGTGTTGTCTTCAGAATAAGTCTCAAGTTCACGAAAGCATAATAGACCCTTTAGGATAAGGCCTCTCCTTGTCTCACATTCTTTTTTTTTTTGCCACCTATGTTTCCCCCAATCTCTGACCCAGGTTTCACTTATGCTCTATCCACTTAACAACCTGCATTTCCAGAAAAATCCAAGGTGGTTTTATACTACACCCCAGTACATGTGCTCACCCTGCTCTCTTTACCTCCTGTCTTGGAGTCTTCCTGCCCACAGCAGCCTTATAAACACCAAAGGAGGGTTCAAGACAGAGCTCAACATGAACCCTACATTCTAGGAAGTTTTTCCGACCTGAATAGAATAGGTCATTTCTTCCTGTGTACCCCCAAAGCACCCAGTCATTCAATGTCTACAAATACTTGTTCCTTAAAGATGACAAGGACATCTACAATTCTATCAAAATGCCCACACAGCACGAATCCTTCCTGCCCCAGACCTACTAAGATAATGAGTAGGAATGTGTTGAGGCCAACAAGAAGGTGCTCTGCTGTGGAAGGGAGCCAGAACTTCTATTCTGGTTGTTGTACACAGAACTGTGTTTGCAGCAATGAAAAGAATGGGTTTTTAAAATAGAAGAGTAGCCATATGTAGAAGAAACAATATAAGCTTTGGAGTCAGAGAGACCTGAGTTCAAATCCTGATCCACCACTTACTAGTTATTTGACTGCATCAGTTGGTCAGTCTCCCCAGTGGGAATAGATTCTGTATGTATATGTTGGGGGTGGGGACTGGAGATGGAACCCAGGGGCATTCTACCTCTGAGCCACACCCCCAGCCCTATTTTATTTTTTATCTTGAAACAGGGTCTCACCAAGTTGCTGAGGCTGGTCTCAAACCTGTGATCCTCTTTTCTCAGCCTCCCAAGTACTGGAACTTCAAATGTGTACCACCACTCCCAGAACCTTGCATAGTGTTAAAAAGAATAGTTGAGATTTGCCATGTAAAGTTACATCACTTATATGTTACTTGACTTCTACTTCCTTCCTTATTTAGACCATTGTTTCAATAATTGATGTTATATTGAAAATCAGATTTTCTAAGAACCACATCACTAATTTACACTCTCCTCCACATTTAGGCCAGAGGCAATCAACCACAGAGCATCACAGCTGAGACGGATGTGCAGCACTCAGAAACCATCCCACAGCATCCCCATCTCTTTTCAAATCACATGTCTGTAGAGCTTATTCCAACAAATGATGTTCATTATCAGGCCTTGAGCCCTTAAGAAAATATTGCTTAAAAAGTCAGGCAGAGAAAAAGATATATCATATATATGCACACACATATATAGATATAGATATATTGATATAGATATAATTTATAAACAGGTTTCCTTCAAAGTAAAACTAACATTGCAGCACATAAAGACAACACAGTTGGGTGCAGTGGTACAAGTCTGTAATCTCAGTACTTGGAAGGCTGAAACAGGAGGACTGCAGGTTCGAAGCCAACCTCAGAAACTTAGTGAAACCCTGTTTCAAAGTAAAAAAAAAATAAATAGGGCTGGGGGTGTAGCTCTGGGGTAGGATGCCTCTGGGTTCAATCCCTAGTACCAAGAAAAAAAAAGCCAACATAAAATCTGGAAAATTAAATAATATGTAACTATATGCCTTCCCAACAGGTAAAGAATACCTCTGTTTGCAATCCAACATGGGGAAAAGAAATTTATTTATTCACTAATCATTGGAATGCTTGTTGATCGAATGATGAATGGCAGGATGAAAAAGCCAGTCTAGAAGAGGGGACCTTGATGTGCAGGTGGAATGTTTGTTACAGAGCAGCATAAAAGGAATGCTATTGGGCCCCTAATCTCAGAAGAGTTAAGGCAAGACCCATGGTCTCATCAACCAACGAGGCCCCAGTGGGTTGCACGTAATCACTGTTCAACAACTATTAAATAAATTAGTGAATGAGCCCAGTATAAGTCCACTTCACATAAAATTAGAATAACAAAGTTAGAACAGTGATAAAGATCCAACAAGGATTTATAATAACAAAATCCAAATGTCATGCTTACTGTGGGGCCAGTCCCTGGATTAAGTCTTCTCCCATAGTTTCTCCTTTAATTCCCCCCAGTGCTCAATGACACGGATGGATCATCATCCTCACTATAGAGATGAAGGCAGCGAGATGGGGAGACATTGAACAAACTGCCCGAGACTACTGAGCAGGTGACTGGCGGAGCCAGGGGTCAAACCCAGGCTGTCCAACTTGAGTTTGTGCTCTTTACCACCCTACACTGCTCTGTTTTAAAAAGGATCTGCCCAGAGATCCAGAGATCATCAGCATGGCTTCAGCAGACTGCAGGGTGCCCCAGTGGGGAGGTCTCCCCCCAAGTCAGATCTCTAGCAGACAGAAGCAGGGCAAGTCCGCTATCCAAGTCTCACAAAATTATCATGTTAATTGATGGGTACTTAGATAATGTACATTTCAGAAGCCTCTTAAATTGAGTGCAGATGTTGAGAAGATTAGTGTCAAATTAGGAAGCATTAAGCAGATATTAAGGCAGACCAAATTGGTCTTTTCAGGAAGCTGGGTCAGGATAGGAGAAACGTGTGCCTGCTAAGTAGGCCAGGTTACTCAGAGGTGGGTCCTCTAACTTGTGGTAGGGGGAGCTCCACTTTGTCAAAGGATGAGACAGAGTAAGAGGCCCGAACCCTGGGGCTGAAGTGCTGAGCTAACAGGTTTCAGACGGGGTGGGATGAGGTGGCTTCTCCTGCCGAGACCCTGACAGCAGTCCATGGGTGCGACACTAGATCCCAGGAATCCAAAGAATTAACCATTAACCTGATGCTGGAGATGTTGGGATCGTCTTAGAAATCCACTTTTTCAACAGAAATCACTGGAAGAAATGAATGAGATCCTGCCCCTAAAAGGGCATGCCCACATCACCCATCTGCAGGCTTCCAGGGAATCCAATGGTTTCTGAGGTTTTTTTTTTAAACAAGCTGTGTCTTTATTTTCATTGAGTAGTTTCATCATAATCGGAAAGATTGGGTGTATTTCCTCATCATGAAATCTCATTCTTAAAATTCCTCTCGAAATATATGTGCTGGTCTCCAAATGATGCCACACGATGAACCCCAGGCAAAGGCATTCTTATCTTGTGCAGCAGAAGATGCTGAGCATTCGCCTCCCCCACACCAGCACTCATGACAGACGTCATTGTCATTAAACTACAGCCCTCCAGTCCTCCTCCTTAATCCATCTACTAGAATTAGCACGTGAAAACTATGTGCCTCCCCTATCATGAGTAATTGCGTAGAAATAAAGAGGTATATGAGGCATCACAGATTTGCACTTAAGAGCTCCGCTCCCAACTTAGATGGACCTATGTTCATATTTTGGTTTTGTTACTTGTGTCAGCATTGTGTTGCTATAACAAAATGCCTGAGACTGGGTCTTGTAGGGCTAAGCCGAGGTATCAGCTGGGCTGCATTCCTTCTGTGGCTCTTGGGAGGAACCAGTGCCCTTGCCTTTTCCTGCTTCTCACGTCTGGGAAGCACAAGGTCAATGGTCCCGCACCTGGAAAGGGCCTTCTTGCTGCCTCACCCCATGGTGGAAGGCAAAGGGAAAAGAGGGACAGAGACATAGAACGACAGAGCATACAAGAGAAATCAAACCCACAGCCTTGCATTAGTCCATCCCTGGGTTAGAGTTAGGGTTAGGGTTAGGGTTAGGGTTAGGGGGTGGAGCCTGATGACCTGGGCAGCTTTCATCAGGCCTACTTCCCAACACGGGTGCACTGGGGATTGTTCCAACATATGTTTTGGAGACCCATAAACTGCAACATCGCAGTTTCTTACCAACTATGTGACACTGAACCAGTTACTCATTCCATAGTTTGCATCTCTAAAATGCAACCAAAATAGCCCCTAACTCATCATATGGAGATTATAAGGATTAAACGATTCAAGTGGATGCTGTTTTATAAAATTCAATTGTATACAATTCAATATGGATGACATTTTATAAAAATGTGCTGAGCACTGCTCTAAGTGACTTTTCCATATTAACTCATCTAATCCTCAATCTTAGGAAATATCATTATACCCCTCATGAGGCAACAGGCACACAGAGCGGTAAAGGAACTTTCCCAAGGTCACACAGCCAGTAAGCAGCAGAACCATGGTTCAAACCCAGATACTCTGGGTCCAGATGTGTAAGCTCCACATTATTAAGAAGACAATTCCCGTGCATATTAGCTTCTTGCCTCAGTCTTTTGTTAGTTTTGTGAAAGTGAGTAAAAATATTTGCATGTTTTGCATTGAGATATCAGGGTGGAAGATACTAGAAAAAATACAGAGGACTGCCTTGTTACCCTAAGCATCAGCCGAGTGGAAACAGAAGAAGCAGGATGCAGCGTACTCAAGTGTTTTCTGGTTATTTTGATAGAGGCCAACAACTATAGTAGATGCTGGTCTCCATCTTCCTGACAGGTGATAGGTATTAACAACACTCTTAAAACCCTAAGACTTCAAAATACTCAGCTTATCATGACAGAGGAAGGGGGATAACATGAATCACCGTGAGGACGGCAGCCTAAGTGTTCCTAAAAGGTAGCCTTCTTCGCGCTTCTTCAGACATCAGAAGGGAGCCCCCGTGTCTGTCTACTGTATCTTCTCTGCTGAGGATGAGCCTTCCAGCGGCTGCTTCTAGCAAACCTATCTAGCAGTCTGCTAGTTCCCCAAGGCTGGGCAGGCCCAGTTCACTACCAGGCTTCAGGTGAGTCACAGGCAAAAAGTGAATCCTTAGGTATCAGGGATTTATAACTTGGGAAGTAATTGTGTGTTAGAAATCATTTAATTTGAAGAAACACGGACCTTCAAGCTTTATTCTGTACAGATGTCTTATATTATGGCTTAATTCCCACCCTCTAATATAATTATGATGACTCATCTGGGTACAAGTACCCTGAATTGGCCTAACACCTCCTAGGTGATGAATTTTCAAGGGCTTCAATAAATCCTAGGTAGCAGGATCTTAGGTTTTTTCTCTACATTTCATGAGACCTTTGCTCTCTAGGAAATTATCTGCACGCAGATCTTCACCCTCCTGATTAAAAACGTACTTATACCTGAGATCTGCTTATTCCCTGGCATTGCCAGTTTCCCGTTGCTGCTATAACAAACTACCACAAATTTGTGGCTTAAAACAACACAAAATCCTTCTCTTACAGTTCTGGAGATTAAAAGTCTACACTGGGTCTCGCAGGGCTATCCCAGGTGTCAGCAGGGCTGGCTGCTTTCCTTCTGTGCCCCTAGGAAGGAACAGTTCCCTTGCCTTTGCAGCGTCTAGAGGTCGCCTACATTAATTGGCTTATGGCTCCTTTCTGCATTTTACAGCCGGCTAGCAGAGCAGCCTCAGATCTCTCACACTCCTGTCTCTCTCTTACAATAAACCTTGAGATTACACTGGGCCCACCTGGATAATCCAGGGTAGCCCCCCATCTCATGATCCTCAACTTAATCATCCAAGCAAAATATCGTTGGTCATGTTAGATAGCATTCACAGGTTTCAGGGATTAAAATATAAACAACTTTGGAGAGCCCTTATTCCACCTAGATTATTTACTTTTAAGGCTTTTTTTTTTTCCTTTTTCTGTGGTGTTGGGGATCAAACCCAGGGCCTGGTGCAAGCTAAAAATGTACCCTACCACTGAGCTATACCCCAGCCAAAGGCTTTAATTCTTAAAGTTTTTTCTCCTCCTCCATAAAATCATTAAATGTCAAAAGTCCTGAATTTTAAGTTATTTTTGTAACTACATAGAACTTTATTCACATCTAGTTACTCAACCTTATAATAACAGGTGATGTCCAACTATAGTCAAGAATGTTGATACTATAATTTAAGCTATATAAACCCAAGAACAGTAAGTATACTAAATTTAAAAACTCTTACATTCTGCTTTGGGGTATTTTTTTTCTTATGAAATTATAGATTTGGGAATTTTATAGACTTTCATTGACAGCATATATCACTTACCTAATTTAACTGGTTCACTTCACATATTTTAATTATTATAAAAATTATGCTAACAAAAGTTCTAATCAAATTAATATGCTTTCTACTGAAAAAGTTTCAATATATCTATAAGTTTAAAGCAAATATCCCTGGGTTTTGATCATAATTTTTTTTTTCATTCAGAATAGAGTTTAAGCTGGGCATTGGTGGCACATGCCTGTAATCCCAGCTACTCAGGAGGCTGAAGCAGGAGGATCACAAACTGTAGGCCAGCCTGTGCAATTTAGTGAAACCTTGTCTTAAAATATGATTTCAAAAGAGGGCTGAAAGTGTAGATCTTTCAGAGCACTTACCTAGCATGTGCAAGACCCCTGGGTTCAATCTCCAGTAAAACACACACACACACACACACACACACACACACACACTAATAAAGAGCTTATAAACTATGATCTAGTTTACCCCCCACTACCTCAAATGACACATCTTTATCAGGGCTTAACTTTAAGTGTGTCTTTTTTTAAAGCACTTTTTCTAGTCAGCCCTGCCTACTTTCTTAGCTTAAGTGGATGACACGTGTCTACCACTATATATAGCTGTATGTGTCAACAAGCATAAACACAAAAGGAAGATAACAGAGAAAGTGTTAATCTGCCTATGTGATATCTTTTGATAATTTCTAAAGCAATTTAGAAAGTTTTATATCTGAAAGTTAAATATGAGACAGAAAAGAGAAGGTTTCATGTCTTACAGGTTAAATTGACTAGAATGTTTTCTGTGAGGCTTTGTTCTAGATGCTGCCCTTAAACAACAATTCTCAAATCATATTTGCCAGTGCCTTAAAAATAGCCTATTATGTCACCTTAGATCACCCCTTCCTAGCTGCAAGATGCCATTCATTCCCGGCTTGCCTGAAGAGTGGGGTGGGGGATGCGCTTTTCAATGGAGAATCTCCACCCAGAGTATGTGGAAGCTAAGTGGCCCCTCCGGGAGCCAAAGGCACCTCAGGAAGGACTCTCAACGAGGCCCCAGATGTGTGTGGCAGCACGCAGCCATGGTGGCTGGACAGTGGTACTGCCACAGCAGGCTACATGGGGGTGCTGCTCCTACATGAATCTCTCTCGCTCTCTCAATGAGCACATCTGTGTAAATTAAAAGGAATGAAAAAGAGTCTCATATGATATTGATCTCATGGTTTTGTTCTGGAAGTGGCAAACCAGGAATTTAATGTTAAACCCTTGTGTTTGGCTGGTCATGACAGTCAACTCTGGTTGGCCAATAAAAAACGATGAAAGGCTCCAAATACAATTCACCGAAAATAAGCTACTTCACTAGAACCTGTAAGTGTAACAACAGTCATAAATGATACTAACATTGAAAGTTCCATGTTGTTTTTTCTCTCTTACCTTTTTTTTTTTTTTGGCAACCAGGCAGAAGTTAACTGTTTTTATCTTAGTTTGAAAATTTCTGATTGACAAGGTAAAACCAAGAGATTTTAAAAAGGACCTGTGAATAATACATAAGAAATTGCCTAATCGGAGCCAAGACCAAGTCACTCTACCACTGTAACAACTGAAAGCTCTGGATGGCAACCATAAGGGTGTTCATTATTCTAATCTTTTAATTTGCCTATGTCAGTTTGAAGAAATTTCAAAATCAAAAGTTGAAAGTAAAACAATAAAATTGAAAAAATTTATGAAATTTTTGAAATTATGAAAAATTCATAAGCTACTTTTGAAAAGTTTGGATGTTGGGAAATTTACATAAATTTGAGGCATCCCAGTTAGTTCGTCTCTCCATATTCAGCCCCACCACCCAAAACATTATATAAAATCTAACTCCTGAGAAAATGGAAATTTATTCTGCTTCATACCTCTTCTGAATGAATAAAATGTGACTGGCGTAGAGTTAAAGTCTTCAGGGAAAATTCCTTTTGTAGATCATGTCATACTGACATGTACTAGAATAGCAATTAAAATATTCCAAACCCATCCCCTTCTCCATGTAACTCCCCTTGTCACATTGTCTTTAAGTCAGAGTACAAATTGCTCCGGGGCTAAGCGATGTCAGAAACATCTCCTAATCTCCCCTGGTTACACAGACTCAAAGATGGTACAGTGAATGTTCTAATGCCTACACACTCCTCAGTGAATTTGAATTTCCCAAGACAGTGAAGCATCAAAGAGTCTTATGAAAGCTTCTACCTAGATGCAGGAAAGGAGAGGCAGGGCAGGGGAGAGTATGGGAGCCCAGGAAGGAAGCACAGACGTGGCTTGTACTTGAGACCCATTTATGGATGACCCCTAACACACTGCCAAAAATCTGGCACAAAACCAAATGCACTGAAATGTGGACGCCATCGACTATCATGGCTAATGACCCAAAACGTGTGGCCATTTTCAGAAAGCAAAACAAGTGCTCCCCAAAAAAGTGAAATGAGAATCAAAAAGCACCACGGTACATGGGACAAGACACGGCCACTGATGCACAGACCTTTCACGTCTCCAGGCCGCATGGGGATGCGTCTGTACTCCATGCCCTGAACATGGGCGCTAACTTAAAAGTCAGAGAACCCTCTGGCTTACCACTGCAACGCTCCCCATCTCCTTCGTCAAACTAAAATGAAAATGAGCCACTCTCAGCATAAAATGAAAATGAGCCACTCTCAGCAGAGGGGCCAGGAACTTCTCTGAGTAAACATGGGTGGCAAACCTCTTTTCTGCACACCTCATGCCTCTCCCTTCTCTCCGGCCCCGGCCCACAGAATTACTACCTTCCCTCTGGCTGCTTCCACAACACCCATCCCAGCATGTCTTTCCCATTTCTGTCTATTTTGCTTGTTCCTTGAAGGTAACCTGCAGCACCCAGCATATGCTATCCCAGCTGCTAGTCAGTTCTGAAGAGAAAACAGGAATGAGGTGGCAGGAATGAGTGACCCGACCGCACAGAAAGGTGTTTTAGGAACCAGTGACCAAACTTCATGGAAGTAGAGACCAGCCTACACAGAAAGTTGTAAGAAGGAAAGACGGAAGGGGTCTGCTTATCTTTTGTCAGTCTTCAACAGGCAGACTAATATCCAGTTGGGTGGCTAATCCAACCAAGTTCAGTCAAAGAAAGTGCAGACAAAATGCTTTAAAACCCTAGTTACCCAAACACTCTGTAAAAGCATTAAGTGAGGATTATTAACTTTGGGAGAAGTAGTGGCGATTGAACCCAGGGGTATTCTACCTCTGAGCTACACCCCCAGCCCCTTTTATTTTTTTATTTTGAAATAGGGTCTCACTAAGTTGTTGAGGATCTCACTATGTTGCTAAGGCTGGTCTCAAGCCTGCAATCCTCCCATCTCAGCCTCCCAAATCCTGCAATTACAGGCATGCACCACCATGCTCACTGAATACTATCCACTTTTGAATGGCAGTATTGGTCATAGAAAGATGAGAGACTTCAGAACAGACAATTTTGAGACACCAGCCAGCTGGGAGACTTTGGACAAGTTATGAACCCTTTCTGAGCTCTGTTGTTTTATCTGTAGCAACTTCAATCTAATAGGGCACGACTCAGAGTATACACTCAGATTAAAGGGGAGACTCAGAGTATACACTCAGGAGAAAATAATATGCAGTTGAGTTATTGAATTCTGGTCCCTGTGAAGAATGGTCTACATATGAAGTTCTAGTGCCTTCCTCCTTGGATAGACCAGCGCCTATGTCAACACCATTGGTTCCCAAACTTGGCTTCATGTTTCAGTCCCCTGGGGAGTTATAATAAATGCTGATTCCTGAGTCCCAGCGATTATTGTTTAAGAGTTGTGGGGTGCAGCTTGGACATTGAGAGTCTTAAAGCTCCCTGGGTGGTCTCAAGTGAAGCACCCTCCTCTCTTGGACAGCAATTTCACCCATGACAATGGATTTCTTCCACCCAGTAATAGGGACTATTTCCCCACACATCATTGGCAGCCCTTACCAATCAACTCACTGGGAATTTGGAGAGGAATAAGATATCATCTCTGCCAACAGGAATCAACTCAAGGGCCAGAGTATGAATAAGTGAGTAAGCCAACAATAATAATCCAGAGTGTCTAATCATGCATTAAACATATATTTAATTAAATAACTTCTATGTACCCAGCACCGCACAATATTAGGCACCGGAGATTGAGCAATGAAAGAGCATGGACACATCGCCTGACCAGATGGAGCTTCTAGTCACCATGTAAGCACTGTAATAGAGGCAAGTTCCAGGTGCTCAGGAAGAAAACAAATGAATATGTTCTCTAGAATCATCCTTCCAGGCCAGAAAACAGGTTGTGTGTCACTTATGTGAAATGCTTTGGACCAGAAGTGTTTCTGATGTCAGAGTCTTTCGAATTTTAGAATATTTGCCTATACAGAATGAGATATCCTTTACACAAAATCCATTTGTTTTGTAAATATCTTGCACACAGAGCCTGAAGGTGATTTTTATACCCTATTTTTAGGGTGCCTGCATTTTGACTGTGACTCTCCACAGGAGGTCAGGCGTGGAATTTTTCAGTTGTGGTGTCAGGTCAGCCCTCGAAATGTTTCAGATGTTGGCACACACAAGGTATCAAATCTTCGGATTAGGGATCCTCAGCCTATACTCGGCCTTCCAGGAGACAAACATGCAGAGCAAAACACAGTGTGAGGGTGGGAGAAGAGAGAAGAGAAGTCTGGCTACTGGCTATGGGGAGGCATAACTGAAAGAGCCCAGATGCAACTATGGATTATCTGCAGTGTCTTGAAAACACCTTGCTGCCCCACACTCAGCCTGGGAGTTCAGGGAAGGTCTCCATGAGGAGGGACCACTGCCCTGAGTCTTCGCCCAGGAGACTGGCATGTGGTGAGAGGATCCTAGGGACAGAAAAACCAAGGGCAGCCACTTAGAGCCAAGTCGGGCAGTGAACTGCATGCAGATGATCTAGCACTTTCCCTCTCCCTTTCTCCCACACCATCCTTCAGTTATTCCTCCTCCTTCCCTTCTGATGTCTTCTCCAAGTCTTTCATTTTCTGGCCTCTTTTCTCTGTTGTTCCATCTTTGTCCCTCCTTTTAAGCAGCCTTCAGCATCTTTGACAAGCCCTATCCTATCCCATCTCACCTCCACTTTTCATCTTGGGTCATTATCAGGGACATCCTCTTGGAGTAATGATCTTGGGTCATTATCTTGGAATCAGGGCCAGATTCAAGGCCTGGACCCAACAGCCTCTGGTCAGCCCCTGCGCTTGATTTTAATCCCTTGATATTGACATTTTGAAATTCTGAATAATTTTTTAATCAAAGGCCCCAAATTTTTACTTGTCCACTGGAACCTGCAACTACATAGGTGGTTCTGCCTAGAAGATTTAGAGATTCATCAGTCGAGATGGAGAACTCTGGAAAGCAATTTCTGCAGAAGGTCACCTTTGAGGCAGTAGTCTTTTAAAAAATGGTTTGTGTGCAGATTCTCTGTTACCTCCGTTTATAAAAACATCAACTGCTAAATTAAATGTTGTCACAAATGATGGGAACATAACCTACTTTTCCTCTCTGAGAAATTCCAGTAAGCCAATAAATTGCAGCATGAAAGCCCGGGATCAGGAATCTGAGAGGTTCATAAAGACATCCTTCAGGCAGTAGTTCCTTAAACACTCTACGCCATGTCCATTCCTTAGCTCCTCTGGAAGAAAAACAGTCTTTATTTCAAAATCTAAAGAGGGGAATGTAGGGTAACAATTATCAAAAATTAATGCTTAAGAAAAACCTGGGAAACTGCTGTCCATACACTATCAAAACATGAGGGCATGAAATTTCTGTGTGTGTGTGTGTGTGTGTGTGTGTGTGTGTGTTAAAGGGGATGGCGCTCAGGGGTATTCTATGTCTGAGCTACACCCCCAAAGCTATTTTATTTTTTATTTGGAAAGAGGGTCTCGCTAAGTTGCTGAGGCTGGTCTGGAACCTGCGATCCTCCTGTCTCAGCCTTCCAGATACTGGGGAAATTTCTCTTCTGAGGATGAATTAGCCCCAAAACAAGAGCTAAAAGTGGACTAGTAAATGGTCAGTAACATAGCACTCATGAGATAAGACCCCCCCCCAAAGTCTCACAAGGGAGGGATGAGTTTTTGTATGATCCTCCTTCATTCAGGGCTGTATGAAAACACAAAGGGGCCCAAGGGCTCTTCCTGTAAAATAGCAAGACTGTTTGTAAAATCTGATAAATTTATGATTGAGCTCAAAGAAGTGGTTTTCCAGAAGCTCTGAAGTTCTTTTTATCTCCAAGAGAAAAAAAAAAAAAGCTTTGAACTTCAACTTTAAAACAATGTGAACTCAAGCCCCTGGGCTGCACCCTCCCTTAACACCTTGCTCCTCATTTATAAGACAGGTAAGAACACTGGCCAAGTCCCCTCACAGGGAGGGTGCAGCGGATTGAATAGTGTCCCCTTAAAACTCATGTATACCTGGAACCCAGAGTGTGACTGAATGTTTTTTTTTGGGGGGGGGCTGCCATAACAGATTACCACCAACTTGGTGGTTTAAAATAACAGAAATTAGCCAGGCACAGTGCACACCTGTAATCCCTATACTTGGGAGGCTGAGACAGGAGGATCTCAGGTTCGAGGACCATGCTCAGACTTAGCAAGACCTTGTTTCAAAATAAAAAATAAAAAGGATTGGAGGTATACCTCAGAGGTAGAATGTCCCTGGGTTCAATCTCCAGTACTACAAAAACTATAAATAAAATAACAGAAATTTATTCTTGCACCTTTCTGGAGACTATAAATCCAAAATCATAATGTTGGTGGGGACATACTCCCCCCGAAGGCTGTTGAGAAGAATCTTTCCACACCTCTTCCTAGATTCTGGTGGCTCCTGACAATTCCCTAACTTGGAACTGTATTACTTCAATCTCTCCCTCCTACTTCACATGCCTTCTTTTGTCTATATCCTTTTCCCTTTTTTAAAGACCCAATAGTTGGATTTAGGGCCTAGTCTAATCCAGGATGATGTCATGGTGACAGCAAAGTTTCTGTTTCCAAGTAAAGTCACATCCCAAGGTTCTAGGTAGACATGAATGGGGAGGGAGGCATTATTTCACTTACTGTCATGAACTCATTTGGAAATACCTTTATAGATATAATATGTAAATAGATAAGGATCAAGATGAAATCATATTGGATCAGAGTATACCCTAAATCCAATGGCTTCCTTCCTTCCTTCCTTCCTTCCCTCCCTCCCTCCCTCCCTCCCTCCCTCCCTCCCTGGTGCTGGTAGATTAAACACAGAGGCATTCTACCTCCAAGTTAAATCTCCAGCCATTTTTTTTATTTCTTACTTGGAAACAGGGTCTCGCTAAGTTGCTGAAGGTCTTGCTAAGTTGCTGATGCTGGCCTTGAACCTGCAATCCTCCTGCCTCAGCCTCTCAAGCACTGGGATTATAGGCATGTGCCACCACACCCAGCTGAATGGTTTTCTTATAAGAAGGAAAGAATACACAGAGAGAAAGCTATGTGACACAGAAGGAAAAAAAACTGTAGGATGCAATTACCAGCCAGGAAACACGAAGGATCCTCAGGAGCCGCCAGAAGCCAGGAAGAGGCAAGGAAGGATTCTCCCCCTAGAGCCATCGGAGGGAAATCAATACCACCTGATTCTGTGAGGGAATGAATTTCTCTTGTCTTAAGCCACTCATCTTGTGGCAATTTACTACAGTACTAAAAAACCAATACAAGGTAGGGGCTAGAGTGCAGAGATTTTGAGGTGAAAACTGACTGCAACATTTATATGAGCTGCCATTTTCAAAAAAGAGGAGGAGGAGGAGGAGGAAACAGCAGCAGCAGCAGAAGAAGAAGAAGAAGAAGAAGAAGAAGAAGAAGAAGAAGAAGAAGAATGTATTTCAAGACAAACTCCAAGCCTATGTCATTTAATGTCAACACTGGTTAATTCAAAAGAATATGAGTCAGAACTATTTAAATTCTGTTGAATCTGTGCCTCAAGACAGCTGTGTGGAAGAAACCATGCTGGTATGAACTAGGATTCAGCTACTGGATGTTTCCTTTATTTATTTATTCACTCATGTATTTATTTATTTAGCAGAGTCAAGTTTTTTCAAAGGGGGACCTTCAAGTTGTTTATCAGGAAATCCCCTCTGAAGAAACAACCCCCTCTTAATAAACCAAGGATCCTGGAGGAAAGGAGGAAAAGTAAACAGAGATGCAGTTGCAATGGCGATTCCAAGCATTTATTCCCAGTGGAGCTCAGGACAGGACAGGATGCAGGCCCACCCAGCTGAGCTCATCTTGATCTTGCCTCAGAAAATCTCTGAGTCAAATCTTTCCAGGGTCACCTCCTCAGGGGCAGTGGAAGACACTGACAGTACAGAGACCTGGAACTTCTAAAATGGCCCAAGAAGAACACCACACCCAGGCCTACAGGGAGAAGACTGAACTTAGAAATGAAGCAAATGTCTCCGGCTGCAATTTCCTCACAGAACTTCTTTCTCTCAGTCCTATCTCTGAAAGCACCCAGATGAAATAAAGGGACAGGTCCTCAGTAATAAAATACCCCCTTCCCTACTAAAACAAACTCACTCAAGCATCACTGCATTTTCCTTTTTTCCTAAAGAACAATGTTATAACCTCAGATGTAAACACAGTAGACTTAGAAGAAGTTATTTCTGGAATTGTCAGTAAAAAACTCTCTTGGAATGATATCAGATATGGAGCTATCTTTTGCTGAATTCTTCTGGTGCAAACAGATTTGTAATGAACTTTTAGTATAAGGCTGGACTCGGTAGAAAATACTATGTATCTGTGATGGTTATTCTCTGCCAACTCAAATCCATTCTCTACCCTTCTCTGGGCCCAGAAATGACTCTGTAGCTTGAACCGCACTCTGGCCCTCTAATTTCCTGTTGTTTGTGTTGGAGGCAGGAACAGAGGATCAGAAAGTGGGAAGAGAAGGAAGTTAGGGAAGGCGGGGCACTTATGGTCCATCCCCAGCACACTGTTGTTCCACAGTGATGTGGGATGGGTCCTCTCATATAGGATGACCTGGCTCCAGTCCCTGAGATTCCACCTCCTCCCCACCCCTTCACACTGGGGGCGGCAGTATAACAGATCCTTGCTATTTCCATACCCTGGTTCCTCACCTTCCTTTGATTCTGTTCACTCTGTCCAATCACCAGCACTAAGGAGCACCTTCAACAACAGCCCTGAGTTAAGCCCCTGGACCCGCCATTGGTTCCATCCAGGGCCACAACCAACTAACAAAGTGACCGTGCCGACATCTGTAAGTCATCCTTAAATGTGTCCATGTGCTTCCCATCAATAGCCATACCACCGCATAGGATGACTCTGCCTCCCTGCCTTCTCTGCATTCCTCCCGTGTCTGTTGAAATTCTCCCATCCTTCAAGATCCCCTTGATACCTGTCTAACTGCATACTGACTCTCCCACATTTGGGCATCAATGTTTTTTTTTTCAATTTGGTTATTTGGACATTACTTATGCTACTTCTATCACTCTGCTTTATTTTCATTTATGTTCAGGTCATACCCTCCTTCTTTGGCTAAACATTCCCAAGGTCAATGACAGAGGCACTCATTTCTGAATCTTCCCCCAACCCAATAACCAGTCCAGTACCAGTGCACAGACTCAACAAATGTGTGCTGCTATAAGCTATAGTCAATTAACTTTTTAAAAAAATTTTGGTACGGGGAATTGAAACCAGGGGCATTCCACCTCTAAGCTACACCTCCAGCCCTATTTAATTTTTATTTGGAAACAGGGTCTCACTAGGTTGCTAAGAGTCTCGCTAAGTTCTACTATCTTAGCCTCCCAAGTACAGGCATGTACCACCATGCCCGGCAATTAACATATTTTTATTATCTTTCCTTCATCAAACCAAGAACATTTCAGAAACACACACATCAGGTTTTATACATCATATACACAGATTATCTTTATATATTATATATCCACTCAAGTACCTTAACTTGAATTTTTTATCTGAATTTTCCTGTCATTTGGCCCTTTTTTTCATAAACACAATGAGTTTTCTCCTTTGGTCAAGTAGTTTTCCAAACACTATATACATTCTTTACATCAGAGTCTCTGCTCTCCTAGGAAGAATTAACTTTCTTCCTTGTTCCCTTTTCCCTTTAATGAGACGCTGAGATGTCACTCATGAGCACCACAGTTGGTCCCTGGTTGGTTTGCTGTCTTTTGCTCTCCCTGGTGGTGACATCCTCAGAGATGGGCTGTGTCTGTCTGTGTCTGCAGCCGTCTCCTGGGCAGGCACTGTGAGCTGCTGGCTCCAGCACTGGTTACTCACATAATCATAGCTACCTATCTGTCCGAGCCTCACATTTCTGTTCTCAACTAGAATAACATGGGAGTGATTTAGTTGTTCGCTGGCTTCTATTTAATAACTATTTCTTGAGGACTAGGCATTGAAGAAGTCCCTCCTCCCAAAAGGAGCTTGTAGTCTGGTAGGGGAGATGGATAAATAGAAAGGCAACCGTGGTCATGTGTGGTATGGGAGATGATGGTGGGTGTTAGTGCAGGGCCTAGGAGCACCAGAGGGGAGCGCCTGATCCTAATCAGGTTGGTTATGAGAAAAGGAGAGGAAGAGAGGACAGGACCAGAGGGCTAAACCAAGCCCCCAGTTCTTAGCTGGACTTAGATATGAAAGCTCTCTTGATATTCAACAGATTTCGAGAATTATGAAAATAATATCACAGTTTCAACAGCAGAGAGGTCCTTTTCCCAACTGGAATTAATACACATGTACTTGAATTCTACTATGTGTAAAGAGAAATTATCTGCTTTGGTGAGTGTGACGGTGGAACTTAATTCCGCTTCAAAATTTAATTATCTTCTGCTGGAGATTCACGCTGAGCAGTAAGACGTAGGGGAAAATGAATTTAAATTAAAATTGTACTTAAAAATTCAATACATCATCATGATCTTACTATGACAGTTATTTCAAGTGTAGACTACTCTAGTTCCCTCCTCACACAAAGGCGCCTCTTGCATAACTGTTGCCAGGGACTCTGAGCTGCCTCCAGGTGGGGAAGGAGACTCCAGCTCCTCACTCTCATTTGGCCAAGAAAGATGACTGTGGACATGGATGGAAACATTTTTAACAAATTTAGTTAATTATATGAATATCCAACTTGCAATTTTTCAAAGTACATTTATTATACATATGTTATATGTATTTGAAGATTATTACAGGCTCCAAGTTTATTTGTGAGCCACTTAACTGGAGCAGGATGCATTATTTTCTTATAGAAGTGATATCTAGTAGCGCTCAGATTCTCACACTAATCCTCAAAAGCCTATCACACCATAGAATCTGGTCGCCATATCAAACATCTCTATGAGGAAAATGCAGGTGATTCAATTCAGAGCCCTGGTTCTGATGAAGTAAATGAGGTTAGGGCTGTGGAGGTTAAGGCGGGAAATGGGGTGCAGGGGAGAGGTAAGTGGGGTCTCTGGGGCTCTTGTGCTAGACCAATGCAAGAACTACAGCTTTCCTCTCAAGCAAACCAGAGTCGGATTGTCAGATTCACCATCGACCGGCTCTGCAGCCATCTGTCTTCACCTGCAGAATGGAATGGCACAGGAGCACCGCGAAGGTGGAGGAAGATCACCTGTGCCATGCGCCTCCACCCTGCCCGCACAGAGCAGACATTCAGGAAACAATGGCTCCTTTCCATTCCTCCCTGAGCTTTCTGTATCCATCATCTGTCCTGGCTTATGGAAAAAAAAGACCTCTGTTGTAGGGTTGAAAACAGAATGAAGTGTCTGTGTGTGTGCACACACCTGTATGCATGTATTTATGTATGTGGGAGTGTGTGTTTGTATAAAATCTGTAAATAGGGTGGGCCTAGTGAACAGTAAGGACTCAATAAATATTGCTTTGATTTATTTTCCTACCACCTCCAAGTACTACATTGACCAGCCTGCTTCCTCTTCTACTGACAGAGCTTGTAAATTCCGGCTCACAATTCTGCCTTGGAACACTACAGTGTGTATTTTTCCTAAGCAAAAAGCTATTTTTTTAATGCCTGATGATTCCAGATCTATCTAGGGTGCCCTGGAGAAGGGGGAGGGAGACACTTCAGATATCTGTTTCCTTGAGCTGATCATGATGACCAGAAAAAAACCCTGGGGTCAGGGCTGAGTGGGGTCCCACACGCCAGGCCTGAGCCCAAGGCGAGAGGAGCAGCAGGCAGAGGCTGTAGGAAGACCTCACTAGGAATCCCTGGGTGTGAGCAACTGAAGGACAGGAATACTTCTTGGTGTACACACAGGCTCCAGCTCAGTAATGTCCAAGGAACCATACCAGAGTCCACACCAGGCCAGAGAAGCCGTGTTCCCAAAGAGGATACCAGACATAGTGGCAGGATGTTTCCAAGAGCTCTGGACATCAGAGAGGAAGAGTTCAGAGAGAAAAAACAGAGTGAATCGGGTAACATATGAGACCCACATATAGGACAGCCCTGAGAACTCCCAAACGACTGGGAAAGACTTGTTGGGGAGCAGGGAGGCAGTGCTGATCTCAGTGCAGCCTTTCTGGGGGAGTGGGGAGGGAGTGCTGAGACTTCAGTGTGAGTTTTTATTGAGGGAAAAGGAGGAAGTGCTGAGACCTGGATGTGATCCAGGAAAAGCTGAATTCCCTTGACGAGGTTCATTTTGCATCCATGGTCTGGTGAGGTCTGAGGAGGGGTGCAGATTAAAGGGTACATCCAAGGGGAAAGGCTAGCCCCCTAAGTCAGGCATGAATGCAGCAATGCTCACGCACCAGCAGAGCTACGTTTCAATGGCTTGACGGCAGAACAGAATAATGACTACAATCATAGCTGTGCAAATAATATCGTTTCTAAATATTGTGACACTGATATTAATAAGTGACTCTTTTTTAAACAAACATACTGAACCCTCACTGTTTACTCCTGCACATGTGACAAATAATGATGGCTTGCTACCACTTATCAGGATCTTGGGTGGAAGACACTGTTTAAATATCAATTATAGTCAGTTGAAGTTTTATTATTTTTCATTCTGCACTGTCCTTTTATATGGAATACAATGAATTTTTGATTTCTAATCCTCACACCATAGAATCAGCACCTACTTAGTTCACTGTCTATAATAATGATACTCTGATTAGCTTATGCCATTTGCTCTGAGAACACTTCTTATAGGGATTTCTCTTATCTAATAATTATGATTGTGATGTCTTCCAGCACATGCCAATATGGGCTGGTTAATATTTAATTGGTTTTACATTGTAAGATCACATAAAACAATGTCGTGAAAATGTCACAAGTAGAGAATAGCTGGGACTTCCCTCCGTAACTGAACTATAACATTGTTTTAGCCCATTTTGTGTAGCTGTAACAGAATAGCTGAGACTAGGTGATTTATAAAGATCAGAGATTTATTTCTTACAGTTTTGAGGTTTGGGAAGATCAAGATTAAGGGCATTATTATAGTTAGATATAGTATGTCCCCTAAAGTGCTCATCTATTAATGTTTAGAGCTAATATAATTGAGTAATGAGGGTTGTAATCCCAGAAGCAATAAATCCATTGTAATAGATTTACCTGGGTGGTGTCTGGTAGGCTCCTAGGGTGTGGCTGGAGGAGATGGTCCCTGGAGGTGCAGCCTTGGGATTATATAAATGGTTCCTCCTCCCCCAGCTTGTTCTACTTCAGCTTCCAGCCTCCAGGATGTGAGGAGCACAGCCCACGTGCTCTCCCTCTACCTCTAGCTACCATGCCTGGAGATCCGTGGTCCCCAGCCTCACAGGTAGTGAGCCCGAAACCACAAGAAAATAAATCTTCCTTCTTTTCCTTCCTCTTCGTTATTTGGTCAGTCTTTAGCTTATAGCTGAAAGAATGTTGATGGATGTAGGCACACATCTGGCGAGGGCTTTTTTGCTGTGTCACCCACGGTGAAAGGAAGACTAGCAAGAGAGTGTGTGCGAGAGCAAGAGATTGAACTCACAGCCTCAAGCCCTTTTATAATTGGCATGAATCTATGCATGCTTTGGCAGGGGACACATTCAAACCACAGCAAACAAAGTCATTCCTGGTCGTTCAATATGAATGGCTAACCCAGTAGACAATTGCTATTTTCTAGGCTAACATCTGAGTTGGTTGATGGAAGGATATTTGAGTCAAGCCTGCTGGGAAGTGCAAAGGGTTAAAGTCCTTGCTGGATTGGAGCAAGGAGAGCAACCGGTGGCCCAGGGGCCTGGCTGGCAGTTACTTTGAATTGTAACTTTAGAGAAACAAGAAAGGAAGTGCAGAGAGCTAGCCTATCTCAAATCTCCTCAGTGATCAACTAGAAATCAAGAGGATGAACATATATCCTCTATCAGCCTAGGGTTTTTCTATTGCACAATATAATAGATTATAGATATAAAAGCCTTAGATAAGGAAAGAAATTCTGGCATGGAGAGTCTCATAAAATCTTGCAAAATGTAAGAAATGTTATTAAATAACAAATCTTTGAAACCTAATACATTCAAAAGATGAAATAGATTAAAAAGTGAACAGGGCAGAAAATTAGATAGCCAGGTTCTGTTTCTTGAGTTTACACTCAATTACTTTATGATCTTGTCAGGGCTTTTAATCTCTACATGTCTTACTAAATCAGTAAAAAGAAAATAGACTAAAATCATCTCTTAAAAACAAACAGATGAGAAAAATGTACAGCTGGCTATATGCAATAGATCTGGCTTTTCTCTTCGGGGTTGGTATGCACTTCGTGAAGTATACAACCCACTTATCAGTATGTCTTCTGCATTTCCCCACATAGAAGGCAGAATAAATTATTAACATCCAAGGAAGAGAAACTAGGAATAGAAAATTCCATGACGTTGCTGAATCAACGCTGGTGTCTGATACCAAGTCCCATTTTCCTAAATTTCTTCAGCGTCACCAGAAGCAATAGCAAGTGCCCAAGGGGGAAGGCAGGCACACACAATGGCAGATGGTAGCCACAAGGTGTGGCGGAAGGGTCACTGTCCCTTGATGCTCTACCTCTAATTCCATTTTATGGTCTTGAGTAAGCCCCCAAATTTCCTTATGTTTTAAACTATCTTTGTCATAAAAAGATAACGAAAAATGTTTAAATAGTCAAAACCAAAGCCGTTCTGAATAGAAAGTACCACATCTTAGGACCAAACAAACATAAAACATCAATCTGAAGTTTCACCACTATCCAGACCATGCGAATGCCCTTACATTTGCTAACAGTTCCTGGTAGGCTGGTGATCCCTCTATTTATGGTGCAGGCTGCCTATGTGGAGGGTAGAAAGACCCTTGGAAATAGGCTCAAGTGCCAGAAAACATAGATTTCTTGGTAAAGCCGTGAAGGTAAAGTCTTCATTACCCCATGAGGGACATCTGTTCAGCAGCAAGTTCCTTCTCTGTGCCAGCCTTCAGAACCATCTGCCTCTCTATGCTTTCTCTCTCTCTTTCTCTCTCTCTCTCTCTCTCTCTCTCTCTCTCACACACACACACACACACACACACACACCTTTCTGTGCATTCACTGGGTGTAAAATCTAAGATAAGAGAGAAAAGCCAACAACATAAAACATCTCCCTCCCAGAGGCAGGAAGAGCACACAATAAAGAACCATCACAATTCCTACCAGGGCTTGCTTGTTGTTCCCGTAAAGGAGGAAAACTGCCAGGTATAACATGTCTATAATCCCAGTACTTGGGAGGCTAAGACAGGAGGATTGCATGTTCAAGACCAGCCTCAACAAATTAGCAAGACCCTGTTTCAAAATAAATAAAATAAAAAGGGCTGGGGTATATCTCGGGGGTAGATTAGTACCAAAAGGGGGGGGGCTATTTCCCCACTCTGCTCATGTCCCACTCCAGTCCAGCCCCAAGCTGGAACAGAAATTTAGAGGCCTGAAAGATCTAATAAAGATCATCCAATATGATATCCAAAATTAAATTTCAAGGCTACACATCTGTTGTAAACTCTTGAAACATTCAGATGATGATTCTTGTAAAGATTTCCTAAGGGGAAGTCAGACAGCAAGAGCGTCTTTTGGGTGGGTGACCTTTTAGTTACAAAGTGTGGTTGGTCAGACTAGGTGATTCATGCTTAGGTCAGTAAGACCAAGGTCACACAAGACCAACAGATATAAGCCACAGACCAGGGCACACAGGCTCATCATACCAGTCCTGTGTGCACGTGCACAAAAATATTATGATTTTATTATTTATACCTTTCTTTAAACTAACTTGGAAGCACAGTTTGAAAAAGGTATGAGTGTGGCAGGAAATTCTAGAAAGAAAGGGGGATATAATAGTACCATAAATCAGACATGTGAAAGTGTGTCTGAGCACTCAGTTTGGCTCTCCAGTGAAGACAAAAAAAAAAAAAAAGAATCACAGGTGACACTATCTTCAAAATTTAAGAACCAGCACATTATGGCTTGCTGAAAGTCCGTTCTGGCACTGAATCCTAGGACAAATTTATTGAATGGAAACACTGAGACAGGGAGTGATAAACAGATGAATATTGACAAAACATTAAATAACAATAAATGGTGCGTCATGGAGTGAGTCGGCACACAAGTTTTGAGTCTGTGCCTTGCAGTCGACAGACCTGGATTCGTGTGAGTAACTATGATTTTGGGAAAGTTACCTAAGCACGCCAAGCTTCTGATTTTTTTGTCTCTAAAATGGATATGATGGTGCTTACCTCTTAAGCTCGTCATGAGTATTAAGTGCGATTACACAGGGAAAGGATCCTGCACATGCTTGGCTAGTAGGTAAACAAGATGTATTGGTTTGTCTCCTGTTCCTCACCCTCACTCACAATGGCTGGATTCAGGTCTCCATGAAGATGTAACAAAATTCAGAGACCGAATGCCCTTGAAGGCATTTCCATGCAGAGTGTGGATATTATAATGATCTGAATAAACTGCTAGTCAGATACAACAACAGAGCTTGGGGAACCCAGAGATATGGTGGCTGGCCTGTCTCCTACATTGACAGCGATCTCAACCAGTCGGTCTTGATGCAGAGGTACCATGACCCAGCTCTCAGGTAAGCACCTACAGGCAGATGCTCTTTGTTGCTGAGTAAAGAGAACGTGATATTCAAGACATCCATTGTCAAGTGGTGAGACTGACGGCTTTTTGACTGTCTCACCTGGAGAGCGGACCTTCCCACCTCCACATAGAGGGCTGGCTGAAGGCATCGTTGTAGACAAGGCCAATTTTTGTCTCACAAGAAACAAACCTCTCAAATGCTTAGAAAAGAATGGAGATTTTAGAAATCTCCATCATAGAGCACTGGAACAATAATTTTAACTTGGAATATTTAAGAATAAATGTCACCTACTTTTAAGACCACCAAAATATAAAATGCTTCTATGTAGCTGCTAGAAAATATTTTAATAGCACTGCTACCAGATGGAAAAATGAATGTGTGCATTATTTGATGGGTGACTAAGTACTTATCAGTCTTTTACCATATGTCTGACTTTGTGTCAAGCCTTTTCACATATATTATTTCAGTTCATTACAGTAATAGGAAAACAAATGGAGCACAATGAATTATCATCACCAATACAATTATACACATCTAGGTACAACTCTGATTTATATTAGTGATCCATAAAAGAACTGTTAAACTAAATTAAATTATCCTACATGATCATGTATATGGTCTCTAATACAGTTTAAGGGACTGAAGCAGAAAATATCATTAGAAGAAAAATCATGGTAATTTTGTCATATGCATTGCTTTGAGCATATTAATTTGGTTAACACATGAACATTCTAAAACTAGAAGTTCTTTAGCTAAAGGAGAGGTTAAAAGAAATTCATTTCTATAGCCAAATTCCAGCCCCTGTCAAGTTTTATAATATCTTCACATTTTCTCAAATGATGAAACAGCAATAAGGCAAACCAACAGTTTAATCTTAGCAACTCTGTGCAATGGCCACTGCAACCAGAAAGGTCACAGCCAAGGTCACTGCGCCACTTCTTAACAGGTGTGCTGTCAGAAACACCACGAATCATTTGCATGTACTGAATCGCCAAGGGAATGTTGGGGTCCAGTCACAGAGGAACCAACATATTTTCCGAAACTCACCTCCCTAAGACACAACCATTCATTTACTCAACGTTTTTGGCTTGCTCACGGCATGTCAGGACTGTGCTAGGCTGGAGAGGTGAAGGGAAAGAGTTACATCAGACACCGACACAACCTTCTTAGTATTTATATTCTTAGCCCTAATTATAAGTGTCAGGACAGAGACCTATGGAAGTAAAGGGCATAGAATAAAAGTGAAGGTGCATTAATAGGTAAATATTCTCTTTGTAGAACATATCATGGATATAACATGTTCAAGTTTTACTTGTGGAAATGATCCAACATGACCGACACTATCATAACTCGACCCAAATGCCCATCTCAGGGTCCAGCAGCCAGGTGGGCGTAAGAGACCTGTGCAAACCATGCTCAGCAGCACCGAGAGTCTGGAAGGAGCACCAGGAACAGATACAAGCCCCAGGTCTCTGACCCTGAAGCTACTTCACACTCAACTTCAGAAGAAGCCCTATATGACATTGATAAATTATTAAATCTGTTGATCATATGCCAGATGAGAAATGAAAGTCACTCTTACGAGAATATCAGAGCAAGGAAATAAAACCTTCAGGCAAGCGCATGGATGAACTCAGGGTAAGATGTCACAGTTAAGACACCACAGGTTTTTGTACTTTTCCATAAACAATTCCAAATCAATTGCAGTGAGACAAGGCTTCAGCTTTTGATGAGGAAAGGAACCCTCACACATACTGAAGCCATGAAATACGAATCACTCAAACATTATTTACTGAGTGGTCTTTGATAGGCCAGGATCAATGTTGGGGGGACAAAGGAGACTACAGGAGTGGTGGGGGGAACAGGCACAGGTTCCTCTAAGAGGTGTGTGTGCAGAATCAGGGGCTGCAGGGAAATTCAAGAGAATAGGATTCAAAAGCCAGTTCTGCCGCCTACCCTGGCATGATGTGGGCAAGCTGCTTTGCCTCTGACCTTCGATTCCTTGTCTGTCAAGCAGAGATAGTCACACTCACCTCTTGCTCATGGTGAGGATTAACGGATGGAAGTTGTGGTTATGATGTTAGACAGTCCAGTCAGACTGCGATAATTTGCAACTGAGCTTTACCACTCAGTAAAGGGGGGACTTACCTGTGTCTCGGGCTTCCTCAACTGTAAAATGGGGACAATAGTCTCTTATAAGAATTTGATGAGTAAATTCAAGTACAGACCTTAGAATAGTTTCTGGAGCATGGTGAGAATTCAAAACAAGTGAGCTCTTACCACTGCTATATTCCTGAGGCTACAGGAAGGATCAGTGAGGGAGCTGGGGAACATTTTGAAGAGCAGGATTTCACCAGGAAAAGTTGTTTGGAGTGTGATGGGGCGAAAGGGATAGAAATGGAGAAAAAGGGGGAAAGGCCCAGAAGAGGCAGGAAAGTAGGCTGGTGGGTCTGAGCCCAAGATGGCACCCTTACTCCCTGAAGTCCCTGTCACCGGCTGCTTCTGCCCCACTTAGTTCCCCACATGATCTCCACTAACATAGCACCTCTCACCAGCTCAGACACAGCCAGAGGCCAGGGACTCAGTGCTTGCACCACAGAGCGTGTGTTCCAGAGGAGTCCCAGGTACGCGCATGCCCGTGAGACCCTCAGCACTCAGTCCCTTCCCATAGCCAGGCTGGGCCTCCATTCCATCCATGATGTGGTACCCTGGAATTAGAGCCGATCTCTGCAACCACTTAGCTCAAACTCCAATACTCCCACCCACCTAGTTCTTTATTTATTTTTTCTTTTTCTTTCTTTTTTGATACTAGGAATCTAGGGATTGAACCCAGGGGTTCTCTACCTCTGAGCTATACCCCCAGCCCTTTTTGGTTTTTTTTTTTTAATTGAAACAGGGCCTCACTAAGTTGCTGAGACTGGCCTCACGCCTGTGATCTTCTTGTCTCAGCCTCCCAAGTGCTGGGATTACAGGTGTGCATGACTATACCCACCCAGCTTATGTGTTACATTTACTTAACTTTTCTGTGTAGTACAGGGGATTGAAATCAGAGCCATTCTACCTGTAAGCTACATCCTCCAGCCCTTTTTTATTTTGAAACAAGGTCTTACTAAGTTGCTGAGGGCATTGCTAAATTGCTGAGGCTGGCCTCAAACCTGAGATCCTCCTGTCTCAGCCTCCCAAGTACTGAGATTACAGATGTGCACCACCACTCCTAGCTTATATTTACTTTAATATAACGCTTCCACATGACACTAGTTTTTTAACCTATCTGATTCCCTAAGAAAGTATACTGATTGTTATGACAAATAGTGATGTAGACATTGATGTTTCTCTGTGCATGTATGTGTAGAAAGAAAGAAAGCATACTAAGTAAAAAAGAAACATAGAACTGTACATAATATTATTACATATGTGTACATAAAGGAATGGATATGGATGTATTGCCATTAGGTAAATAAGAATTTTTGAAGGATACAAAAAAAAAAGGTATACAGTGATTTTTCCTTGGAGAGCAGGACTCACAAATCTACAGTGGAAAAGAGACTATATTATCATTTAATGCACTTTTGCATATCTTACTTTTATACCATGCATGTGTGTTAATTTTTAAATGAGTTGAAAAAATAAACAAGAAATCCCTTTTCCAAAGGTGATTCTAATGCCTAAATAGAAGTACAGATTCCAGGTACATAATAAGTTGTTTGTTAATGGCAGCTGCTTATTGTCACTACTATTATAATTTGTATTATTACTGTACTCCAAGGGTGTTTCTGTGCATCCAGTGTCCCCAGTGAGGCTGTGAGCTCCATGAGGACAGCTCCTGTGTGGGCTGGCTTGTGCATGCAGAGCATATACAGTACTTCCCACAGAGTAGATCATCGTGACTGACTGAACAAACCAACACCCACAGGAATAAATGCCCCACCCAGTGAACCCTTCCATGGGGAAGCAAATGCATCCTCACCTCTGTTTTACAGATGAGGAAACTGGGGACCAGTGGGGTCAAGCAAATGGCTCAAAGTCAAAAAATTGGAAGAGGATTTCAAACAAAATCCAACTCCCTAATAATCCTAGACTGAAGTTTCCATTCGAAGCAGCAAGCACATTAAAGTGCAATTGATTCAACCCATTGCCAGAGACTAACACTGAGAATCCAGTGAGAACTGTCGGGACCGCTAAGAAGTGAGTCTTCTACAATAGACCAGTGAATACCATTTCACTATACACAAATAGAAGTTTCTCCTCTGATACTAATGAAGTTATCCTGGAGGTGCACACACATGTGCATGGGTCCAAACAGGAAAAGACTAACTCGTAGGGAAAGAAAAACACTCCTTCAGGTCCGCAGGTGGTCCTTGCACGAAAGTCCTGCTACCCGGTTTCCACAACAGACAGTTGACAAAGACTCACAAAGTTGAAAATAGGTTCTGCCATATCACCTTGGCCAAGTTATTTATCCCCTGTGGCCTTGGTTTCCTCATTTGTAAAAGTGGGATGATCCAGGTACCTACTCCACAGGGTCTACTTCAAGGATTAAATGAAATTATAGGTATAAAATAATTAGAAGAGAGACAAACATAAAAAGCACTCAACCAATATTAGTTGTGTTTTTTGTTTCCATTATTAGAGATAAAAAGTCATAGCCAGAGCATAAACACACACACACACACACACACACACACACACACACACATACTACCACCACCACCACCACCACCACGACCACCACCATCCTAAGAAGAATTATTTGGTACTTCTTAATAATAGTTAGCACAGATTCATATGAAAATATATGCATAGATACTAAAATTCATTGTATACAGATATGTTTCTCTTCCTTCTAACTAGGTATTTCCTGAAACCAAAACAGGGGTTGTCTTATCCAATTTTATATCCTCAATGCTTAGCACTTGGAAAATGCTCATACATGTTTGTTAAAAATGTCAAAGTGGAAGGAAAAATCTTAACCCATTTAGACTCACAGAATAATAACTGCAAGCAATATTCTGAAAATTGAAATTCAGTTTCTTTTCATTTTGTTGATATCTTTTTAGATAGTTCACCATAAAAGCAATATCTATGAATAAAGCTAACTTGTGCTTGGAGGTCCACTGATGCACTAACCTATCAGCCCTGTAGCTTCTTAAGATGTTCATTTGACTTCATTTCTGCCGTGTTCAAGCCTGCACATTTGACCAAATGAGATCAATTCATCAAGATGCCCAGCCTTCCACAGACCTACTTACACCCAATACAGACTCCCGTTAACAAGTGCAGTCACTGGTCTCAGTTCTCCTTCTCAAAGATTGGTGGGAGGCAGGCATGCATGGAGGAACCAACAATGGAAACTCAGACCCACTTCCAGGCACCGTGGTAAAATTCTATGAATAAAGTAGCTACTTTGATGTCTCTGCCAAATAGACTGTGAGATTGTGAGTTCCAAGAGTGCATTAGTAACAAACCTTATTCCACTTCTATATAGTACAATCACATTTGGCCTCAGATGCAATTGTATGGTTTGAGATAAAACACTCCAGAGTACAATGTTTATTGTCTTTAAATGTAAGTCCTATTCATCATGGAGGCCAGGTTCAGTCCTTGCCTAAAGCCAGTAATACATCTTTTAGATAAAGTACAAACTTTGAGAGTTAATAACTTTATTACATTGCACGGCCAATCCATTATAACATGGCTATGGCTGCATTCAGCTATTGCAGTTACTCAATCTGACCTATTTTACAAAGCACAGGGTGTGCCTATGGTAGCAGGAGGAAAACAGTTCTACAAGTCACTCATTCATGTTCTAGTAACTGTTTATTGAGTTCCTACTATGTGGCTACTAAAGAAAATAAAACAGAAAAAATGTTCTTATGGGGTTTAATATTAGTGAGAGCAAATAGATAAAAAAAAAACACTAATTTCAGATCGTGACATGTTGTTAAGAGGACTCTGGAAGACCTTTCTGATGAAGTGCAACATGGATAATGAGAAAAAGGCATCTATGCAAAGACCACCCTTTGCAAAGAATTTAACATGGCTGTTCTGTTCATAATTACAAGGAGCTTTGCAAATGAACCTTACTGATTGGTATGCCAGAAAGTCACAGCTAGGACAGATCATGAGAACTTGAACTCAACTCCATGCACCCAAAACCACGATCTCAAGATCACTAGAAATATCAGGGCAAACTCTTGGGTAAAGTTTAGATATTTGGGGCAAGCCTCAGTTGTTCTATTGCCAATGAACACAAAATGACCCTCGAAATAACCGGAAACAAACAGGAATGGCAGAACAAAATAGGCTATTGCAAATTCTTGTTGTCTTATTGAAGGTAATAACCTTTCTCAATAACTTATATAAGGAAAAGAACTCCAAAGACCTGACGGAGACAGATAAGTGGTCTGTAGAAGGAGTGGAACTGGTAATTTCCCTTTTCTATGTCATTAGGACACTCATTTCTTTCCACATTCTCAGATCATCTGCTTTGAGAGGACCTCACTCCCAGCTCCAAGACCTCCCCCAGACCTGATCAGTGTGCCCACTAAACACCATCCCTTTCCACACATGCTGGCAAGGGATAGTCCTGTGACTATGATTTGTGCAAGAATTTCTAGAGACATTTTTCCCCCTGCTGAACATGAACCTGGGGTCACATGAGACCAAGCTGCAATGGGTAAGCACAGAACCTATCCTATGCAGAGTGGGAATGTAGGAAAATGGAGTGAGACATTGGGTCTAGATATCCTCATCTGAGCATAAACCATATCTAAATCTAACACACTTTCAGACTCCCAAATTCACTAGTTCATAACTTATCTTTTTATTTCTTATCCTAATTTAAAACCGGTATTCTACCCCATGCCATGGAAAGAGTCTAAATATATAAAATAGGTTAGTTCTCCTTAATACTAAATTATTGAGAGCAGAACATACTTTTCAATATATTCAAAGAGAAATTCATAGAGAATTCTGGACTGTTGGTAAGAGAAAAATGAGATCTCTTTGATTTCCATTAGTCAACGTTTATTTGACACACATCATGTTTTCATATTGGTGCCAACTCCACTGGATGATGAAAATATATAAAACATTACTCCCTGGCCTCAAAGTGTATTCCCTAGAGTTTATCACTATTATTGATGTTTTACTGATCCAGGCTGTTTTATAGGTTATAGAGCACTTTTAAAACGTTAAACGTTAGGTCCATAAAATTAAACTAGATTCATCAAAATCCTTCGTTCATGAACTACCATCATTGCTCCATGCTTTCCCCATTTTTATCGAATGGCCACAAGCCCCATCCTCCCATCATTTCCTTTCATCTTTAACAACCAAACAAAGTTGGAATTCTGGGAAATCAGGCCAACCCCACAATTAGTGTGCATCGGATCCAGAACCATGTTCCTCCACTCCACCTTCACCTACCTCGTCATGTAAGAAATAAACTGGAGCCCAGGATGGACTTACACAAAGATATCAACTACTAAGCTGAAAGCGAGAAGGAGGGAGGGGGGAGGCGGGGGGG
>PVJS01009733.1:0-16380 GCA_004027185.1 Glis glis
ATTTGTCAATAAGATATTTAAATAGAGACATCAAATGGGAAATTAGAGACCAGGGGAGAGTTCAGGGCTGGAGATGGAATTTGGAGAGTGATCAGTCCATAAAAACTAGGTGGAGAGTTACAGAAGAGAAGATAGATGTTTACCCTGGAGAAGATGGATGAGGTGGATCTTGCAATATCTCAGATGTCTAGGAGAGAAGAAACTAATAATAACTGAAAAGAGAACAGAAAAGAAAGATAAGTGAGGTTAAAAGAAAATGAGTAGACACAGTGTCCTGGGAAGAAAGTACAGAAACTGCTTTAGGAATAAGAGAACAAATTCCCTTGTCAAATCAAAAGGATGAGGTTTGAGAATTGACTCTGAATTCTGGACCAGGGTACTTCCAGTGGCGTGATGGGGAAAAAAGCCAGACAGGAATTGATTGGGATGAAAATGAAAGGCAAGTTGATAAGAAACAGTGTAGGCAAGGTTCTCAAGGAGTCATGCCGGGGAGGAGACATGAGGAGCAAGCTGTGGCTCGGAGGGATACGTGGGTTCTAAGTGTTTCTCTACAATGAAAAGTATTAAAAATGTTTTTTGCTGATGGAAATTATTCCGTAGCAATGGTACTAATGAATGAAGATGTACAAGAGAGAGTGAAATGTTAAGAGCAGAGTCTGAATTGATGGAATAGGATGAAATCTAATGAACAGGAGCAGGGTCTGTCCATTCACTCTCTTCTTACAACACAGATGTGAGCACAAGACCATTCACATATGCAATTGTGCAGTAAACCTTGCTGAGTGATGAATGGGTGGTGGGTGGATAGATGAGTGGATGCAGGGATGGAGGCATGGATTCACGGATGGCTACTGTTAGATTCTCTAACTCGCAAAGAATTATGTCTTAAAATTTGTCACAAGGAAGCAAATCCCAAACTATCAAACCATATTTTTTGAACAAAGAAGTTATCAAAGAAGATCTTAAGAGATTTCTAAAACAGACAAATGCTCTGTGTTTCCGGAGGTCTCAACTTCATCTCGTCTGACAGGGAGTATAAGAAGATAGGTGAGAAGGAGAGAAAAAGTGATTAGAATGGAATTAGAAACACAGTAAAACTCCAAGAGAAAAGAAAAATGTGTTGAGACTTCAGGGCTAGGTGATTTTTTAATTGTTGTTCTGAACGGAATATTGTATAATTAGATGTAGTGCCAATACATTTCCTAACTAGAGCTTTGAAAAAAACTTACAGAGTAAAATTGATCAAATTAGCATTTTATGATAATTTCCAAGAGGGAGAAAAATTATGTTGCACGGTTTTGTGGAATACATTTTAAAAGTGTTTATTGAGTTTTAAGGAGATTTGTGTCTCACATAACTTCAAGTTCACAGACAAGTTGGAAGTAGGAAGTTGTGTGCAGGAAAATATCTTTCAATTAGTCAATAGGAAGAGTAAACCCAAGGGAATGTCTCCAACTTTTAATGATTTTTTTTAAGAAAAAATCTGAATAAAGTCAATGCAATGACCCTGAAAAAACAGGTTGGCTATAGTGAGAATATGTCATAATTACCCAATATGAATTCAAATCCCAAACCTACTACTTATTAATTAAAGGATCATTCATAACTCTGAACTGCAGGCTCCTTATTTGCAGAATGAAATGAATACATAGTAGATTTTTATGAGGGTTTATAGTGTTAACCCATACAGAAAGCACCAGGCATGCAGTAATTTATTAAAGGATCTCAAAAACTACTTCTTTAGTTCTTTTTTTAAACCTATCTCTCTTTTTATAACTTCCTTTGTCTTCATTTCTACAATCTCATAACTCGTGGATCATGAGAAGGAGTATGATGTATATAAATATATATAACATTTTCATCAGTATCTGACTCTGATCATCTATTTATTCTTTATGTACTTCCATCAGAGCAAAAGAAACACACACACACACACACACACACACAGTCCCTAAAGACCTGTGGTGTTTTATTCCTTTTCAGATAATAACTTTGACAGCAGAAAAACTTTTTTTTTCTTTTTTAACCAATTGACTTTGACTTCTGGAAGCATTTCACCCTGGTGATAATTTACGGATGTTTCAATATATTGCACTGAAATTGTGAAAAATCACCTGCAGTCATTTCCACCAATGTATGAAAGAGAAAGACTCTCTTTTTGTTCATCCATGACAGCCCTCAGGTCTTGTCCCTCTCCTGTTGTTTTTGCTCCACGTCTGGGCAACCTAATGAGAACCTATGCCTTTCTTTACCTGCCACAGGACATTTGAGACAATATGAGCACTTGCCTGGGAGTCTCATGTGTTGAATGCTTGGTCACTGGTGTAGCAAAGTTCAGAGGTGGTGCTTTGGGGAAGTTACTGGATCATTAGTGGATTGATCCATTGGTAGCTGAATGGACTGCTAGCAGGTGGTGGGACCTGCAGGCAGGTGGAGCATGCGTGGAAGAAGTAGATCACTAGGGATGTGCCTCTGGGGACTATATCTTGTTGCAGACCCCTTTCCTTGCTCCTGCTTCCTGGCTTCCATGAGCTGAGCAGCTTTTTTCTGTCATGCCCTTCCACCATGATGTTATGCTTCATCTCAGGCCCAGAGCAATGGAGCCATGGACTAAGCTATGGACTAAGACCTCTAAACCCACAAGCCCAAGTGAATCCTTCTTCCTTTAAATTGTTTTCTTTTTCATATATTTTGGTCACAGTGATGAATCCCCAGTGATGAATCCCCCACCGTGGTTCTAACCCCTAACCATGATAAAAACCTCAACCCATCTTCACTCTGTTTCATTTTATTGCCCATCCTCTGGGGCCACTATGTCATTTGTTTTAACAAGAAGGAGGCTGCCCATGAAACTATCAAGGGATGGTAGATGACCACAGCCAAAATAAATGAAACAATATAAAATCTCCAAACTGCTCTCCATGTTTTCAGGTGTTCATATAATAAATTAATTAAGCCTCCATTTGTTGTGCCTGCCATAGGCTTTTACACATCTTCAATATTTTATTTATCCCAGCCCTTAACTTTCCCTGAGTCGTCATCCAGATGAATTCAACCATATCTCTTTGAAGAAAACGTGCTTGGCTGCCCCAGTCTAGGTCAGGTTCCTTTGTCGCAGGTTCTCATGGGCTCTCTGTTTCACTGAGATTGCAATGAGATGAATTATAATCACATGTTCATTAGCATGAGCATTTGATTGATCGTCCCCTGCCTCATTTGATTACCAGCTCCATAGAGTAGGGAGCATTTCTGGTCAGGTTCTTTATGATTTATGAAGCACTTGGCAGTACTGACCATGTGGAGAAATGTGCAAAGCTTGTTTATATCAGACATTAGAATATGTCAGAGCCAAGAAAAGACACTGTCCTTGTCCTCTGTGTGTGTGTACATGTGTGTATATGTATGTGCATGTATGCGAACATACACACAAAAATACGCATAGTCAATCATAGCAAACCTAGTCTTTCTCACTCTTTTGCCTGGAGTGTTTATACGTTCCTCAGGTGATTCTCAGGTTTGCTCCAGGATCTTCAGAAGTTGAAGTAGCAAGAGGAAATGTAAAACTATGCGTTGCAGGATCAGATAAGTGGTGTGAATCCTGGTTTATTCATTTAGGTTTTGTGATTTGGGACAAGTTATTCAACCTTGATGAATACCAGTTTCCTCATTTATAAGATACATTATGGTATTGTTGTGGGGATCTGAAATGATAAAGGTAAAGCACTCTCCAATAAAATCTGCAAAGCATGTGCTTTGTACATTGTGCCCATTTTAATTAAAGTGCCCCCTGTGGCTGGGTTAATTCTCATGGCAGCTCTGAGCCATGAGAAAAAGCAGATATTAACACATGGACTTCCTGAGCTGGATTGAATCCAAAGATTCACTTCATTTGAATTCAGCCTTTATTTCATAATTCTTTTTAACTTATACACAAAAAGTCCTTAAAACCTTTTTATGCACATAAGAACTTCATACTATATTGATGGTATTTGAAATTTAAATAAAGTCGAACTTCCATGCCATATCTACTCCAGAAGTTCAGGCACGTTGGCCCCTGTGATCTGGACGTGCTTGCCTTCTGCTCTTTCTGGATCCCTGCCCTCAGTTGGCAAAGCTTTTCCACAGTCATCGTCTCCAGATTCATGCATCCATGTAGAAAAGAAGTACAGACAGTGCTGATGAAATTTCTAAATGGGTTGTTCTGCTGCTCATGCACAGATTCCTCAAACACACTCACCCCACACTCAATTTCTCATCTCGATCTTTACAATTCCTGAACTGAAAGTCCCATGGCCTGTTATCAGCCACCTGGAAGAGTCAAGCTGGCCTGGGGGCCTTTTTATCTTTCCGTAGGATGAAAAGGGTCATCTTTCCATATGGATCTGGAAATGCATATGGTGGATCTGTGGATTGGAACCTCTGAACCTTCAAGTTTGGCCACCAGAGGAACCTGCATGTGACATAGACGTCTACAGGGAAGCAGCAGCCATGTTTCCACTTGGGGTTGGTGTGGAGCCAGGTACTTATCTACAGATTCACCTTGTGGGTTGGGGCAGTGGTCAGGCCCAAGGCACCCCAAGCTTCTGTCTGAACTCCCCCTTTAGCTTCTTTGAGTCCGGAGCCAGAAATACCTGCTGTTCAATACTGATGGCTACTAGCGGATCCCCAGGAGTTCCAATCCCTTCTTTGTGTCTCAGTTTGTTCTCACAAGTTCCAATTTATCCTCTTCCTCTCCCCCTTCAAATCCATCTTTCCTTCTCAACAGCCATCTCCATTGCAGTCTAGCTACAACAGCAGGCTCAGACACGATGACCTGAAGTAGACTGCCTACCAGCTTGATAATCAGTGGAGGCCAATAACAAACCTTTCTTCTATATCTATGCTATCACCTAGCACTACATCTATCTATATAAGGTATAAAAACCTTTTATACCACTCAGTGATTCTGCTTCACTTATCAAATCATAAATGATCAAGAAATGGTAACATACCAGAAGAATTCCATACATGTGGGGTGTAGAAACTTTAATAAGTGTGTTTAAGAGGGAGGGATTAGGTCATTCACACAAAATCATGATCAGTCATGTGTGCCCTGATAACACTGCATTTTTCTGTGACCCAGAATTCATCCAGGAGGATGTAAAGACCTTTCTGTGAATGCCTTTGTGGTGGCCTCAATAAGAAGGTGAATTAGAGTGTTTAGGTCAGCAAGGGTGAAGCCTAAACAGCAATGAAAGGGAGAAAGAGCTGCTGTATTAGCCAAGGTTCTCTAGAGTAACAGAATTCACAGGATATGTGTGAATTTATCAAATTGGCTTACACTCAGAAATGGTATAGTCCCAAGTGGCCGCTTGCAGGCAGAGAACCGGAGGAACAAGCAGCTGGTTGAGCAGTCCAAGAGCTGAGGTCTCAGAATAGGAGTGACCAAGATGAAAAGGATAGGAAATTCCCCAGAGAAACGTTGGTCCAGTTCAAAGAGCAAAAGGGATAAAGTTCAATATCTCAGGCAACAGCAGACCCACGTTCACTCAGGAAGAACCAAGCTTCACTCTTCCTCCTTCCTTTCATCTGGGTTGGGTTAAGACAAGGTGACAATGAAATGGAGTAAATTCAACATGGCAGAGCTTCTATAAGAAAGGGAAGATACACAGAGACAGGCACAAGTAAGAATGCCCAGTAAAGTACCAGTGCACTAAAAAGAGTCCAAGCCAGAGTGCATCACAGTGGTGACACAAAGGGGGGGGGTCCCTTCTCCTTCCCCTGAAGAACCTCTGGCCACCCTCTCCTGCCCTTGCATTCTAATCCTTTGAATAAGGCTTTTGAGAGAAATCCATTTGCTGCTTGACACATCCATCAACAAACACTGAGCATATGCCTCGTGCCAGCACTGTGCTAAGCAGGAAGATAGGTCAGTGGATAGATGGGAAGCAGAATCCCTGCCCACAGGAAGTCCCCATTCTAGTGGAAGTGATGGAAAACTTTGATTTTTACCAATAATCAAAATGACAGGTCAAGTGCCCATCCTCTTTCTTCTCTGTCTAGCTCTGACCTAGAACTTAGATCACATAATGTAACAAGCTCTGTGATGATTTGTGGCTAGGAATGATCTAGCTGTGCAGAGTAGAATGGGTATGCACTGGCTTTGGAATAAAAAGGGGAATGGTGGCCTGCTAACTGTGCGGAAGGTGTAACATAGTAGAAGGACATTGAGTAGATGTCCTCTGAATGCTTCTGTGAGTTTACTTTGTCCCCTAAGGTGGAAAATTGTTTAATATGCTCTTCCTGGCCAAACACCTGTCAAATTCCTATTATTACTTGATTTTAATTAGGAGCAAGAACTAATACCCTTTTAATTAATTGCACATCTTCTCAGTTCCTCTGCTGCTTCCTCCTCCAGCAGATAACCCCAGAACAGAGCTGCTGTAAGGTTGAAGAGTCTATTAGTCTACGGAGACCAGGAGGAAAATAAATGTAGCAACTTACACTCATACAGAGGTGTTCAAATTTTTTTGCAGGTTCTCAATTAGTAATAATTCTAACTTACTTGGGGACGGCTACTTTGAAAACTATGCAATTTTTTTCAGCAATTACCCACTGGTCTCCTCCAATAGTTTTATTCTCATACATGGGTTATTTATACAAAAGAAGAAGCAAAGTCTCTATTTTATTAAACATTCCCTTGCAACTGGGCAATGAGTACATCACATGCATGCTATATCTCTTCTACTGTCTGGCCCTTCTAAGACAACTAAGCTTCAAACACTAAGAGGGACTCTATACGCTTCCATGTTTACTTTCTGTGTAAGTCAAAGTTTTCTTTGTTAACCAGTTTCCCTAATTATTGTGTCCCTTTCCCTCACTGATCACAAATAATCAGCCACCCACTAATTTTTAATTACTTTCCCTTCTCAAGGGCTCTCAAATGCTTGTCTCTCTTCTACACTTTTTCTCAAATTTTTTGAGAGTTTCCAAACTAATTTCCAAACCATCTGGTTGTGGTTTTTTTTTTAATTTTTTATTGGGTGCATGGTAATTTTACATCATATTGGGGTAGAGAGTGTTAGAAAAATACATGCTCATAACTCTTGTTGTCCTCCCCACCAGGTCCCCTCCTTCCTCACCCTCACCCTGAAAGTCTTGGAGATTGGAATTGGAAATTTTGTAAACGTTCATGGCATTATTCCTACTAGGCATTCATTATGACTTTGTCTCCCGCTTCCCTCACACCCCTCAATCACTCCCCTGGAGTCTCTGCTCATCTATCTGATGTTGCCCTTATTTCCGAGTATCTCTCTAGCTTCCACATATAAGAGAGAATATGCATCTACTCCTTCTTTGGAACTGGGTGTATTCAGTATAATATTCTTGAATTCCATCCATTTTCCTGCAAATGGTGTAATTTTGTTCTTCTTTATGACTGAGTAAAATTCCATTATGTGTATATACCCAAGTTTTGTGATCCATTCATCCATCGATGGATATCTAGGCTGATTCCATAGTTTGGCTGTTGTAAATTGTGAAGCTATGAACATGGATACGCAGGTCTGATTATAATATTTTGGTTTTATTTCCTTTGGGAAGATACCCAGGGGTGCTATCACTGGGCATTATGGTAGCTCTGTTTCCAATTTTCTGAGAAATCTCCATACCAATTTCCAGAGTGGCAGTACTAGTTTGCAGTCCCAACAATAGTGTAATAGGGTTTGTATTTCCCCACATCCTTGCCAGCATTTATTATTATTTGTGTTCTTGATGACTGCCATCCTAACTGGAGTGAGATGGAATCTCAGTGTAGTTTTGATTTGCATTTCCCGGATTGCTAAAGATTATGAACATTTTTTCATATATTTGTTGGCCATTTGTATTTCTTCTTTTGAAAAGTGTCTATTCATTTTGGTTGCCCATTTTTTAATTGGGTTATTTGTTTTTTTAGGGCAACCCAATTAAAAAAATGGTTGTGGGCTTTTTGTTGTTGTTGATGTTTGTTTGTTTGTTCTCTTAAAGCTTTTGTGGCCCCATCCTTCTTGGGATGGGCCCAAGCCTCTGATGTGCTGGTCTTCTTCCCAGATCATTCTGTAAGCTGTGCACAGACATCCATGTGGCACCCTCTCATACCCACTGGACTTTCCATAGTGGATGCTGATGGGCGTCCCAGACTCCCCTGCAGGGCTGAGATATTTATTCTCCCAGCTGTGGACAGCATTGGAAATTTATGTCTCTTTGTTAAATCCTTCCCCCCAAATTATTCCTAGCCAAAAGAAGAGATCTAATAGGTTAGGAAGCTTTCCATCATTATAACTAATACCTGTGATAATCAACTTAAGAAAGGTTGATTTTGGCTGACAGTTTTGGAGGCTCCAGACCATGATCAGACACATTGCTCTGGGCCGGTGAGGGCACCTCATGGCTGGAGCTTGTGGGGATAACAAAGCCACTTACCTGATGGCAAGAAGCAGAACAGAGAGAGGAAGGGCTTGGGTCCCATTACCCACTTCTTGGCCATCAGTGACCTGAAGACCTTCCACTAGGCCCCACCCTCATAAAGGTCCCACCACTTTCCAATAGCATCTCCCTAAGGGACCAAACCTTTAATACACACACCTTTGGGGAACATTTATCAGAGCCATAACACCTTCCTAGCTTAAAGTAGTGCCTTTCAGAGCAAGAGAGAGGTAGGCAAGGAGCCTAGGGCTGCCCAGTGTGGGGTCATTGGAGCCTAGCCCCGGTCTCAGCAGGATGATTCTGCAGGGCTGCCCTGGCCTCCATTTTCTATTGAGATGGGCCTGGATTGGACCTTTAGCATGTCTCTCAAGCTTCTCTGACCAACCCTGCTTCCTTCACACCCCTCTAGGTGGTCCTGGGGGAGCTTCTCCAGAAATGTATTATGTGCAAATCTCTCCAATGATCTTGGTCCCAGGAAATTCAACCAAAGTCCCTGGCAGTTGCTCTATTATCTGGCACACTTTCTGGTCTCTAGGTTTTCAGGTATTATTTACCTGGAATGCCCTTCTCTCACTTGCTTCCTCTGCTTCTTTTTGTTAAGGGTCTTCGTGACCCTTTCCTTTGTTCCTTCTAGAAAGAGTAGATCACATGTGTCTTGTACATAGCTATAATGTGTACATACAACAGGTAATCATTTGATTGTCAGTTTTTCTTTCTTCTCTAGATTGTAAACACCATCAGTATAGTCTATCTTCTTCTTTATATTCTTTGTGCTTAGGCCAATGCCTATCATAGAATTACTGCTCAATAAATATTTGTCACATTGCTAAATGAAGGAAGAAGCCTCAAGCTGAAATAGTTCAAGCCTTATGGGAGGTAGAAGCCATTCAGCATAGGATGAAGCAGAAATCAGCTATCTCTCCAGGCAAATAAATGAATTGAGTAACCCATTAGCTTGAAGGATACCTAAAAATAATGAAAAAGTCATTTAAATCAAGGTTTTGCTTTGGTTTGAGTGGGAACATGAATTACTAGTCAGTCTTCTTAGAAACCAAAGAGGTTGGAGTAGGGTTGATTGTTAATTGAATTAAACTGTTGATTGAGTTATTGATATTCATGGTGATGTCAGGTGCTGTGCTAAGTTTTATGTAAGATCCAAACTAAACCAAACAAAGGCTCTGAGAGCGTAAACTCAATAACTTGCAGTAAAAGGTTGAGTGATACGTGCCGCAGGAGAAGGACATAGAACAGTCTACAGAATTGATAGATCTCATCAAGCAAGTTCCATGTCCCATCCGGTCTTAAAATAGGAGTGAGGCCCACTCCCTCCTGCAGTGCAGGATTCTGGCTAAGACTCCCAAGTAAGTGCTGTGCTATGCCCAGTCAGGCCTGCAGAGTAACTGGTCTCATGTAAAGCTGAATAAAGAGTCAGAAGGAGGAGAAAGAAGAGGAAGAGGAAGAGGAGGAAGAGACCTGGAGCACAGATTGTCAATACAGTCCTACAGCCCTGGAAAGAGTTGGGCCAGAAGGGGGGTTTGTGATGAATGAAGAGCTAGTAGATTGACCTAGACACTGAAAGCTTATCTAATGGAAGGAGCCCAGCACTGATGTAGCAGATACACCCACAGATGCTTGGCTCCAGCCAGGGTGAGCTGAGCAACAAATCAGCCTTGAACTTGTAGAGCAGGTTTCTAGGTATAGTCCATATGCCACACCATGTGTGTTACTGCATCAAAGTCTCAAGGAGGTCTGAGCCCCCAAACTGCATTTTAACAAATTTGGGGGCATTTTATGCACACTCAATTTATGAATTAAGAATCACTGGGCAACGCATGGTGGCCCATGAGGCTGAGACAGGAGAATCACAGGTTCGAGGGCAGCCTTGGTAACATCGCAAGACTCTCAGCAACCTGGAGAGACTCTGTTTCATAGCAAAAAAATTTAAAAAAGGTTGGGGGTGTAGCTCAGAGGTAGAATGCCCCTGGGTTCAATTCCTAGTACCACCACTGGGGTGGAGACTTGGGGAACTGGAAAACAGAGGCAGATTCTTTCTTTTCCTGGGTTTTTGTGTGTGTTTAAGAGTGGCAATAGAGGCCTTGAAGGAGGTAGAAGAAAAATCACTCAAAGAAGTGTGCAGGCTGTTAGAATAATATATAATTGATTTCAAGTACTATTGTATTTAGTATCAATACAACAGGCTTTAGGCTTCTGTTTAAGATTAGTGTTTGGTCTCCCTAAGGTAGCAGAGTAATTACTTTAATAAGACAATAAAACTTCTATGAGAGGATAAATGGTGTAACAATACATTCCTTCTCAAGTGCAGAATTTGAAAACACCATTCCCATACAGAATACAAATGCATTTTTGTGGCTTATTATTCTCTAATATCCTTGACTTTGAATAGCAGAGAAAGCGGTATGTTTGTAGCACTGCGGGTAAATATGGAATGTGGGCTCTACAAGATTCCTTTCCCTCTGAAAGTCTGCGCGGGCACCTCAGCCTTTCCCATTTCCTGCTAGCATCACACAAAGACCAAACAGCAATAACAAAATCATGCCCACCAACCAGCTGAGATTAGGCTGGCCCCTGGGAAGAGTGTGGCTAGGAATCCATGGCCCACAGTCAAGCCAGACACTTGATTAAACAAATGATTTCTTGAGCTTTGTCTTTCTCCGGGGTTGTTATTCATCATCTCATAAGTCTATGAGATAGTAAGAGAGGTATTGTGGACTTTTATTATGGAGGTGCATAGGCACCCCGGGAAGGAGGGCCTTATTTACTGGAGGTGCAATCGGGAAGCTGAGAGTTAATTCCTGACTTCCCGAGGCTCCAATTAACTGCAGTCCCCAAAATGTTAATTTCCTGTCATTCTTATTTGCATGGTAAAACATCTCCACAAGCTCCAGTTGTTCAGGGACTGGATACAGAATACAAAGACAGCAGTGGGCAGCTCTCTTCTGTCTGCTGCCTTTCAAAGATGATGTTTAAAGGACTTCCTGAAATCCTGGTGCCACCCACTTGAGTCTTTTCGTGGGAGTTCTGTAAGATGGAAGAGAAAGCAAAAGCCAGGCTCTTAATAACTCAAGAGCAAAGGGTACCTGATAGGCTCCTGAGCTACAAGAGAATGGTGGTCCTGAAAAATGAGCCATAGGGGGTAGATACACATTTATTCTTGAAGTTCTTTCTTTCCATGGTACATGTCTAGGGTCAAGAGCCTTTTAGAAGACCAGAGCAGGGACATTAGGTACTGGTCAGTATGGGGATTTTCCCAACCCCATCAGCAGTGGTCCTATAAGAAGGGCTATATCAGGGCACAAAGCCCAGCCCAACAGGAAGCAGTGACATGAGCCTTGCTCGTTCTCCTCCTTAAAGAACAGAGCTGCAGCTCCTCATAGGCCTGCAGTCAGGAGGAGTGAGGCTGAGCCTGGTGGGGTGGAAGCTTGGACAGCTCTGTAGTGTTGGAGACAGGAAGGCATGTGGAGACACCACCTAGCCACTAGTCTCCACCACTAGCCTAGGGTCCCCCGGAGGAGCCAGGTCCACCTGTGCTGTCCAGAATCCAATGTAGGAAGGACTGGCCAGCGTGTGTCCAGCAAGTGTCTGCTATACAAATAAACAAGGAAAAGGAAGAGGCTGGTGGGAATTGGTGGGATATCCCTGGCCTGAGACTTACCTCACTAGAGTGTGAGATCCACACCCACCTGTCACATCCTAATTCCCTTCGTCTGGGAAAATTGGGAACATGTTTCACAGGCAGCCAACAGAAGCTGGAGAGGTCAGGTCCTGCCCAGAGAGAACGCGGAGTACAGGGCCCTCTGAGAAGGGAGAAGACTCTGCCAAGGGAGGGATGGGTGGGACTTGAGTGTGTGGAGCAACCACTCCATGAGAAGCTCAAACACGGTCCCAAGCCACCAGGTCTCCTGTGTGCATGAGTCCCTCCAGGCAGGCTTTTCATTCTCAGATGATTTCTTTTTTTCCCCATCTCCCATTTCTGGAATTTGCAATTAAAGTGTCAAGGGGTTTTGGAATAGATCTCACAGGAGAAGTCCAGAGAGGATGAGAGGTTCAGAAATGACCCAGAGAAAAGGTTGGAGGCACTGAAACCTCTCCTCAAGGAGGACTAAGCGGAGTCAATCTATTAATAATAATCACGTAACTCGGGACTGACCATGAACCAGGCTCTGATTTAAGCCCTACCCATCATTTAATCTCCAGTTGCGATAATAAAGGAGATGACTGGGTTTTATGAGTTGAATCGATCATTGATCCTCCATATGCCAGAATTCTGAGTATGACCTTATTTGGAGATGGGGTCTTTCCAAAGGTGACCAAGTTGAAATGAGGCATTAGGCTGGGCCCTAATCCTATATAAGTGATGTCCTTATAAAAAGGAAAAATTTGGAGATGGTTGCATAGAGAGAAGACGATGAGATGACACAGGAGGAAGACGCATCTACAAGCCAAGAAGAGGCCTGCAGCAGAGTCCTCCCTCACAGCCTTCGGAAGGACCACTCTGCTGACCCCTTGACCTTGGGTTTGTGGCTGCCAAAACTGTGACATGATAAATTTCTGGTAAGCTGCCCAGTTTGTGGTACTTAGTCATGTCATCCCCTACAAACCAATAAGCTGAAATGATTGGGCTTCTTTCTAAACAGATGCATAAATAGAGGCACAGAAGGTTAAGTAACTCATCCTAAATCACAGCTAATCAATGGCAGCATCTGGATTCAACTTACCCAGACTGACTCTAGGGCGTGCGGCACATTGTAGTGCTCAGAACAGGAAGACTCGCAGAACAGAACAGGTGATGACGACCGAGGTGGGTCTGCATGAAGTCGGAAGAACAGACGTTACAAGAACCTTGGAGTGAGATGGACTATAAGGAAGAGGTGGCCCACGGAGATTCTCAAACATCAGCACTAGGGATATTGCAGGATTACTGTGCTTTGAAATAAATGTTACAAGTGAGAAAATAAAACAAGCAAACAAAGCACTGTTGCCTCTTGCAAAGGAAGGATGATGGACAGGATGGTTCCTCCTAGGGGTCACTCGGCACTGGCCTGGCCTAGCCTAGGACAGCCCAGGTGACCTGGGAACCAGGAGCACTAACTATGGATGGGAATATCCACTGAATACCATCATTTAAACCTAAGGGCTTTTTTCAAAGAAAACTTGATTCCTGGCCTGGATTTCTTCTTGCTCTGCACAATACAAAATTTTTGCATATAGGAATTTCAAGTGAATACAGGAATTATACTCTTCAAGACACTTTTATTTTTATTTACTCTTTGCATAGCAACGGTGCCAATAAGAGTTGTCTTTTTGTTTGTGCTTCTTTTTTCCTAATTCTTTTTTTTTTTTTTTGCGGTACCGGGGATTGAAACCAGGGGTGTTCTACCTCTGCGCTACACCCCTGGCCCTATTTTTTATACTTTATTTTGAAACCGGGTCTCATGAAGTTGCAGAGGGCCTCACTAACTAGAGAGAGAGAGAGACAGGGAGAGAGAGAGAGAGAGAGAGAGAGAGAGCTGAGGCTGGCCGCGAACCCGGATCCTCCGGTCTCCACCTCCCAAAGTACTGGGATTACAAGCGTGCGCCACCACGCCCGGCCTTTTTTCCTAATTCTATTATTTACTCTGTTATCCGATACTCTCAAAAAGAACAGCTTCCCTGCCTTTCTTTTTTCTGCCCTTTCTCTTTTTCTTTTTCATATTTTGAACATTGTTATAGAATCATGGACTTTTATTTATCTATTCAATGTGTCGTGGCCATCACTTGCCTTTTTCCTGCTCCAGTGTCCCAAGTTGGAACATCCCAAGCTCTTTGCCCAGTTCCAGTATCCTTCACACATGATTCCATTAGCCATCCAAAGCTCCAAGAGAGCTGGAATCGGGGCGTGGCCACAGTTCACCACTTCCGCTCTAAAGGAGTCCCCATCTGGTACCCTTTCTGCTTTGGTTTTGGATCTATGCTTGGGTACCATGAGAAAGACATGTGACCATGAAGTCACTGTGATTGTACTCCCAAAATCGCCAGTTTATGAGCAGCACACTTGGCCCTAGCTTCTAAGAGGAGAGTAACAGGGTGTCAGGAACAGAATACTAATCTTGAAGAGGATCTGAGGATGAAGCCTTACACGATCACCCACTGCGGATCAGGGCTCATTGCCTGCCTCACAGGGAGGGAGGGAATATCTAATATGTCCATTCCATAGACAGCTAAGTACAGTTGTTATTATTGCTGCCATTTTGGTGTTGATGCTAATAAGCAAAACAGAAACTACCAGAAAGAGGATTAGTCAGCCCCGATGTGCACTTCTCCTACTGAATGTAGTATTTTTGGATTTTGTTTGTTTGTTTTCCTTTCTCCTGCTCTTCAGTACCTAATAATTGTGTCCAGAGAAAATAAAAGAGCCAAAATATCAAAGAAAATCTTGAAAGTTAAGAAAGAGCAAAGATTCTAGGTTGAAAATATGTTGATTTCAAGTCCTGGCTTTGCTACTTGCTAGGTGTTTCTCAACCTCTCTTTGCCTTCAGTTTTCTCACCCATGATCTCATTAATAAAAGGACCCATCTCATAAATCTGTAGTGAGGACTGAGTTAAACAATCCACATAAAGCGCATAGCAGAGTGTAACTTCCCAGGAGCATAGACCTTCTTATTATAACAGAGGGAGTTTGGGCATAGAGTGGCAGAAAGAGGGGTGGTCTCTTTATAGAGCATGTGCTGTTCTGTATCATATGAGATATAGGATGCTCTTATCTATGTTGTTTCACTTTTGTTTTTAAAGATGAGAAAGCTTGGATTGGGCATGGTGGCACACATCTGCAATCGTAGTACTTGGGAGTCTGAGACAGGAAGATCGCAGGTTCAAAGCCAGTCTCAGCAACTTAGTGAGGCCCTCAGCCACTTAGCAAGACCCTGTTTCAAAATAAAAAATAAAATAGTGCTGGGGGTCTAGCAGAAAGGTAGAATGCCCCTGAGTTCAATCCCCAGTTTTAAAAATAAATAAATAAGGCTAAAATTGAATGTCTAAGAGGATACATATCCCACACAGCTAGGGTGATGGAAATGCAATTCAAATCCAGACATACTGGCCCTACATCCTATGCTTCAACCTTTAAAACACAGAAGACAGGATCCATCTTTGGAGCAACAAGACTTCCTGTCGGTTTCATAGTCAAACTTAATGAAAAGAAGCCCCAAAACCATAGAGAATGGCATCTGTCTATCTGGAGGGAAAGGGGATGCTCAGCTAAGAAGGTACAGCAGGGCGGCCAGCAAACTTGAGAGCACACTAGGTATTGACTGATGGAAGGTTTGGGATTCTATTTCTGTTAGGGCTCAATAACTCTAATGGATGTGAGCACCCAGGGATAGACCTGGCTATCTATTGTAGCTCCATGTTTTATATTTACCTAACATTCTACTAGATGCAAAGACTTAGTAGTTAGTTAGAAAGGCAAGTCTAGATTGAGTAAAGGACAAGTCAAACTTTTCCATTCACCTTTGGTCATGTGGGCATCAGTGAAAACGAGTAGAGCTGTTAACTGTAAAATCCTTTCATGCAGCACATGTATTTCTTCTGTGCTGAGTCATATGCCAGGAAGGGAGCAGTAGAGGATCTGAACAGCTCCTGTCAGAGCAGTGAGCTCCCAGGAAAGGCATTCCCTTTAAGTTGAGCCATTAAGGGCAAAGACCTCTCACCTCACTTTGTCCTCAGTGACTTCCAAAGTCCTTGGCACCCATGGATGGGTGGGGGAAGCTGCCTTGGCAAACACATATGGAATTATAATTTGATCATCAATCATTTGGGTTCTTTATCCATCAGTAATAGGTCATTGGGGTTATAAATATCCAAAAGGACAAGATTTGTTGGACAGTCTTTACCACTATTATGTTTTTAACTTTTATATTTCTCATTAATATTATTCATAAT
>PVJS01009733.1:16480-49727 GCA_004027185.1 Glis glis
ACAGTGGCCAAATTATGGAACCAACCTAGATGTCCATCAACAGATGAATGGATTACAAAATTATGGGAAATACACACAATGGAATTCTACTCAGCAATAAAGAAGAACAAAATAACAGCATTTGCAAGAAAATGGAAAGATCTGGAGAACATTATGTTAAGTGAGATTAGCCAATCACAAAAAAAGAAGGGACATATGTCTTCATTAATATGCGTGACTTAGGGAGTAGTGGGGACACACAAGGGACTTCAATGACAATGGAGAACCATCAGTGGTGCAAAGGAAGGGGTACAAGGGAAGGGGAAGGGTAAGAAAGAAGTGAATCCATGGAATTACTGTCATAAACAATGTGTATACATGAGATTATACCAACATCATTCTCAGTGCTACATGTGGGGAGGAAGGCGGGGGAGAGGCAGGGGGGAAGGACACCAAGAGCTGTGTGCATGTATGTTAACACCAAACTGATACTCATTGTGATGTGAGACTACAATGCACCAATAAAAACATAAAAAAAAGAAATACAAATGAGGGTCAAATATTTCGTGCCTACTAGTCATTAATTTCTTCAGAGACACCACAATTGCTCCAAAAAAAGTAAGTCAGCTGGGCGTAGTGGTCCACACTTGTAATTCCTGGGAGGCTGAGGCAGAAGGATCACAGGTTCAAGATCAGTCTCAGCAACTTAGTGAGGCCCTCAGCAACTTAGTGAGACCCTGTTTCAAAATATAAAATAAAATTGGGCTGGGGTTGTAGCTCAGAGGTAGAATGCCCCTGGATTCAATCCCCAGTACCACACACACACAGACACACACACACACACACACACAAATAAAAAAGTTATGAATGTATCCACTCGCCACTCCTCTTTCAGCCTCCTCTGGCCTCTCACAGGCCTCTAGAAACCATGCCCTTCTGGTCAGTGTGACAGGAGGGCCCTGGGAAGCAAAACTCCCCTGACTGCCCCCTCTAGCTGCTGGAGACTGAATCGCAGAGCAAGAGAGAATCAGCTCATATCTGTGGCATGGAACAGACTCCGTGGCTTCTCTGGAAAACCATTCCTGGTTATGAATGAGACAATGGCAATTATGTAACATTGGTCACTTTTAATCAGTCTTGTTTGTTTGAAATAATCCCCGAAATAGTTTAGCTATGACAGTTTCTGGCAGGGAATGGCTCTGTGGTTTTCCAAGAGCTATTTGGTTAATTAAAATCTTTTCTTCATTTCCTCTAAATAGCTTGGGTCACCAAGAGGAGAGATTAGGCCAACTCCAGTTCCATTTCGCATCACAGTGTTCCAATTTACACAAGGCCACTTAGACTCTGTGTGCGAACCAATCTTCAGGGTTGTTCAAAAACAGAGAGAGAGAGAGAGAAAATTGCACACAGGAAAAGTGAGCTCAGGAAATGAGATTAATGACTTTCAAGCCACACACTAATTAAATTACAAATGAAAAAGCATGCAGATGAATCTAGCTAAAGTCAACCCATTTCAAAGGCAGTCTTACAAATGGCAGAAGCTTCCTGGGCTCCCTTTAGTTCTATAGAATAATGAGATATTAGTGCTGACAGAACCTCAGAACACTGTAGAGCCCAGAGCACCTCACGTTTATCAGAACTATGGCACACAGACAGAGCTCCATATATGCGGAGGCCATATTTATTACGATTGGCACAAGTGGTTTTTCAACATTGTGGAAACCAAAAATAAAAATTATAACCTAATGAAAATTTTATTTGTACAAGTGAGATTTCTTGCCCACCTTTTAGTTCCTTCTCTTTTTTGGGCAAATAAAAAAATATGTTATGTTTTCATTTAAGTATTTTAAAAAAATTTAAGCTACATGAGATGAACCACATTAAGATTATGACTCGTCTAATCATTCATTAATTCCTCTGGATTCCTTGACTAGGCATTCTTTATCTGTAAAGTACTGCGATGGAAGAAAAGGAGGATACCAAAGTGGGAATCAAAAAAAAGTCCCTGTCCACAAGGAGTACACAGACTAGTCAGAGACTCAATAATATTACCATGCATTGATGTTTTCCCTTTTTTATGGAAGTAGAGAAAATAGATTGACAATTTCTTGCCATTCTGAGGCAAGATAAAGCATGACAATGTCTTTGTGCCCCTTTCGAAGTTAGGGCAATTAACATCAGCTAGCAGCTATAGCACCACCAAATCTGGATGGCTTAATGCAATAAAGTTGCATTTATTTTCCTACAAAGGCTCCCGCAAGTCAAGTGGCTCTCCTTCATCTTGTAACCATGGCATCTGAAAACTTGAAATTGAAGAGAGCAAAGAGGGCCTAGAGGAAGTGCAGGCCTGGGGCTGGTAGACATAACTTCCTCTTATGTTCCAACTTAGTCATATGACCCTGACCTAACTGCAAAGGATGTTGGGAAATGTAGTTTTCCTGAGATTCCAGGAAAAGACACCTTGTAGAGAATCCAGTATTGCCCCTGCTACAGTCTATTCCAAAGGACTAAAGGCTTTCAAAAAGAGAGAGGCTGTGATGCTTATAAATGCCTGTTTAACAAGATACTTGTTTTGGAAATCATGCCCTTTTATTCTGTCGTTTTGATTGTTAATAAAAGATTTGAGCCTAATCTTTCCCTTTCTTAAAATATACAGGGTTGCCTCTGCATTATTGATAAATCCTGACTAGGAGAGCACTATGACATAATGATTAAGAGTGTGGACTTTAGTATTCAAGAGGCCAAGACTTATGGCAGACTCTCCTATAAGGCTTGATCTTTTAAAAAGTTGGGATAACAATGCTACTTATCTCATAAGTGTTGGTGTGAGAACTAAATAGAGTTAAGGAATGAGAGCACACTGCAGATCCCATACAATCAAGGGAAAAGAGATCTCATCTAATGGGAAAACTACCATTTTTGAGGGTTCTTTTTGCAGCCTAATGAGCTGGTCTTTTCTAGACCCTTTCATCTGGAGCTGGTTTCTCTAAAGCTCTCTCTCTCCATACAGGTCCTTGAACCTTCTATTCCAAATGCTTCCCTTTGTGCTGTCAGGGCCTCATAAGAGACAGACACATAGACCCGAAGCAGCATGAGGTTCCAGGAGTCTGTGACCCCAGGGAAGTGGTAGAATCTGATGAGTGAGAACCAGTTAGAGCATTTCCCCTTGTTTGTTTAATGTAAAATGAGATTTCCTGAATTTACAATCCCGTTTATACAGCTGAGAATTCTTACGAACGTCTGAAATTGGTTTAGATCCTGGATAAACGTTCTACGTCATTACCAAAAGGTTAATTTGGGTACACTGGGAAAGACTGCATTATGTCCTCCCAAATTTTTGCTTTTCTCGGGTTTATCCACAGAATCATGGGTGGCCCTTACAGAATTGGGAACCTCACTGTTGGCTGTGGATAGAAGGAGTCAGAGGAAATTCCTAATTTCTAATGTGAGCACCAAGTCCCAGATTCCTTACATGGTTCTTAAATAGTTTTCTCTCTTCTCCCAATGCCCACCCACACATACTTTTTGTTCATTTATTTTTCTTTGGCTCTCATGTGCATACAACCAAAATCTTCCTTGGAAAAAAATGCATATTGAGGTTTTGTATATTTTAATTTAAATTGATGTTTTTGTGCAATAAGTATAGTGACCATATAATACATTCTTCAAGCCAGGATTCTTTTGAGATTGAAAGGCGTACCTAGTAATAATCACTGTAAGACATTAGCCAAAAACTGAGATTCTTGCCAAGCTGAGACTGATGATCACCCTAAACATAAACAAAATGTATTTTTTTTTCTTTTTAAAAACAATGTTAAGTTTCTCAGGTCTTTCTATATTCAGATCTATATTTCCTATCACATATATGCCATCCATACACTGTCTTGCAAAAAAAAAACTATAATGAATGACCTCATTTGCTTATTAAACCAACATCCCTTTTATTGCTTGAATTTGAGTTTCCTTCATTTACTTGTTAAGAATTTATTTATTTTTTTTTTTCTGTTGTGCTTTCTTCTCTTTGGTGAATTGCATGAGTTCCTACATATTCTAGATGTGGATCGTTTGCCAACTTAAGACTTTATAAATGTTTTTTTTTATTGGTATCCCTTCTTCCAAGTTTGTCTCTGATGCTCTTGATTAAATATATAACTTTAATTTCGATGTAGTCATAACTGTTCATTTTCCCTTGAAGGTTCGTGTCTCCCCCCATCTCGATGTTCTTGCTCAGTGTTATAGGCCCTAAATCTTTGCAGTTCACATTTAGGCTTTTATTCTATTGACAGTTTATTTGTGAAGTGTTGTGAGTTGGAGATCTGCCTTGAATTTTCAACCTTGAGTGGCCCAGATTCCCCATTTACTCACCACCTATTAGGCTGCCACTCCAATTGTACGCTAAGTTTGCAGGTTTCTTTTTTTTTAACTTTTTATGTTCATTTAGTGGTGCATTGTAATTATACATTTTGATATATGTCAGGGTATGAATATCATACATGCACACATTGCACATTCAGCCCTCCCTCCAATCCCACCCTATTCCCTCCCCCTTCTCTCCCTTTCATGCTCCGGATAGTGATTGAGTCTTATAGGTTTGTGTATGTACATCATGTGCTATAGTATGTTTCCCCCCACTCCCCTCCCAACTCCCTCAGCTAGGTCACCTTCTTTGTCCATCTAAAGATTTCTTCTTCTTCCCTTCTAAGTCCCTTCTATGTCCCATTCTATCTAGCTCCCACAGATTAGGGTGAACATCCGATGTTTTACTCTTAGTGACTTACTAATATCGCTTAGCATGATGTTCTCTAGTTCTCTCCATTTCCCTGCAAATGATGTGATTTTGTAAGTTTGCAGGTTTCTTTGTCCATTCTGGCTTCTGTTTGTCCACTCCTGTCCCAAAATACTGTTTTTATGACAATTGTTTGGAAACTTGCCTTATTACTGGGGGTGGACTATATCCTCTCTCCTCTCTTCTTTTCCAAAATTTCTCAGTTATTGAATATATTTCCAGTCCATTGGCTGATTTCCCCAAACCTGCTACTGAGAATTTATGTAGGATGGTATTGAGTTGATAGATGGATTTGAATGAATCTTATTAGCTGTAAAATTAGTGTATTTGAGGGGCGACCTCAGCAAAGGTGCTGAAGTGAGGACAAGCAAGAGTCCCTCCTCTGTGAAGGAAGAGAGAACCCCAGCAAAGATGGTCAGAATCGGCCTTTTCAGAACCCTGGGAATCAACCTGAAAACCAGGCAGCATTTACTCAAGAAAAAGTGTGGAATCTGAGTGAGAACAGCAAGCCTGGAGGAGCTTCGCCTTGTCCAGTGCTCTCCTTTTTTTTCCAATGTTGCTAGAACCTTGAAAACCAACATCCCACATCACAGTGAAAGCCAGCAGCCCAGCAGCAACCACAAAAGGCAGCTCCTTCAAACCCCATGGCTGGACAGTCCATCCCCCGGGAGGATCCTCGGAAAGACTGATAGGTCATTACTCTGTTACTCCTACAGAGACCCCAAGGCAACTTCAAAGTGCCACAGAGTAACTCACCCAGGCAGTGAGCACCTGTACAGGTGCCTCTCTCTCTCTCTCTCTCTCTCTCTCTCTCTCTCTCTCTCCTTGTTCTCTTTCTCTCTCCGTCTCCCCCTCTCTCTCTGTCTCTCTCTCTGTCTCTCTCTCTCTCTGTCTCCTCATTCTCTTTCTCTCTCCCTCCCCCTCTCTCTCCTTGTTCTCTGTTTCTCTCCCTCTACCCTCTCTCTCTCTCTCTCTCCTCTCTCTGTCTCTCTCTCTGTGTCTCCTCGTTCTCTTTCTCTCTCCCTCCCCCTCTCTCTCCTCGCTCTCTTTCTCCCTCTCCCCTTTCCCTCTCTCTCTGTCTGTCTCTTTCTCTCTCCTCGTTCTCTTTCTCTCTCCCTCCCCCCTCTCTCTTTCTCTCTCTCTCTCTCTCTCTCTCTCTCTCTCTCTCGTCTTGAGGGTTTGTTTTTTTCTTAATAATGGTCATTGATGTTTTGATTATTCTTACATACTGTAAGTTTTTTCATTGCTCTTTTAAGTGGTATCTCTATCTCTATTTTGCCTAACATTTTCTTGTTGTCAGGTTCTAGTTGGTGTGGAGAACACTGATGATTTTTATTATTTGATCATCTCTCTGGCTGTCTCACTGAACTTTATGGCAGTACTAAATGGCTTATGGATTGATTGATTGCTTGGCTTACTAAAATCACTCTTGATTATTTCTGTTCAAATGACTCTATTACCTGAAAATAATAACAATTTCACTTCTTTCTTTCTAAGCTTATATGAATTTTCTTTTCCCTTTCTTTCTTACTGAGTTGACTCATTCAGTTGACTGGCATTCACAGAACTAATGCCGAATATTTACACATGTCGTGGGTGTTCTCATCATTGTGTGTTTAAAGAGAATGCAATTAACGTTTTTCCATTGAAGATAATATTGGATGTAGGGATTTAGTAAATAACTTCCAGCAACTAAAAAAAGTTATCATCCATTTCTAATTTTCTAATGTTATTAGTGTGTGTGTGTGTGTGTATGTGTGTGTGTGTGTGTATGTGTGTGTGTGTGTGTGTGTGTGGTACTAGGGATTGAACCCAGAAGCATTCTTCCTCTGAGCTACACTCCTGGCCCTTTTTATTTTATATTTTGAAACAGGATATCACTAGGTTGAGAGTCTTGCTTGTCTTGAACTGTGATCCTACTGTTTCAGCCTCTGAAAGTACTGGGATTATAAGCATGCACCACCATGCCCAACATGTTATTGAATTTTTTTTTTTTGCGGTACCAGGGATTGAATGCAGGGGCGTTCTACCTCCGCGCTACACCCCCGTCCCTATTTTTTTATACTTTATTTTGAAACTGGGTCTCACGAAGTTGCGGAGGGCCTCACTAAGTACAGAGAGAGAGAGAGAGAGAGAGAGAGAGAGTGCTGAGGCTGGCCGCGAACCCGGATCCTCCGGTCTCCGCCTCCCAAAGTACTGGGATTACAAGCATGTGCCACCATGCCTGGCTATGTTATTGATTTTTAAAGATAAGAGATTGATATTGAACTTTATCACTTTATTGCTTTTGGGTACAATTCTGGGAGAACTATTTGAACCCAATATTTAACTTACTTCCTTTTCAATTGCAGCTTCATTTGTAAAATCCCATTCATTGAATTCTTTATTTCAATGTCTTTATTTTCCAAAGTCATGTTCATTCATTTAATGTACACGATTCCTCTTTCTAAGATATTTTCTTTTTGAGGGTCTCTCTCTCTTTCCTCTCTCTCTCTTTCTCGTGCGTGCGTGTGTGTGTGTGTGTGTGTGCGTGCGTGCGTGTGTGTGTGCATTTCTCACATTTCTGTTAGTTTTGATTCTTCGGGTGTTAAGTGTTCTATTTATTAGACCTTTCTCATATTGTTTTGGCCAGGTGGCTAGCCCGTGAGGGGATCATTATTTCTCATTGCAATACTAGCTGCATTATCAGTAATATCTGCTGGGGGATGGAGGGAAAGTGCATCTTCAGCTTATTTTCCTCGGGGTGAGTTGAACAAGTATTACATCAAGGCCCTGGACTCTCTCCTGACTGCCCCCTCCCAGCCATGGAACTTTCTAGAATTTCTTCCCAGGCATCCTCTTGGCCTGCTCCAGTCAGCCTCTGTCATTGCACATCATGGGGTGGAGTGTACCTGGGGCTCTGTGGGGCAAGTTGGTTGGCTGTGCTGACTCTCCACCCATGCTCTAATCTCCAGTTGACTTAATGTCTCCCTCCTACCTTTGGTTGAGGGGTACCCACCTGATGCTTTCTTCTTACTTTGTTGACGTTGAGGGGCTGACAGAAACCCATCCAATGAAGCCTGGGACAGAGCCCAAACAAAATAAAATGAGACACTCATCTAAACGCAGCCTCCCTTAACCTTTCCTATGGGCAACGATTTTCTTCTGCTCTGGGAAGCTAAACTCTCCTTCCTCCACCTTCTGCCACTCATGCAGGAGCTCACTAATCCCTCTCCCCAAGGGCCTCTCTTAACTTTCATGTCAAGCTTTGAAACGCAGGCTCTATGTACATTAGCCTCCGTTCACCACCTGAGGCCTCTCAGAATTCAGTTTAGACACCCATGTAATGCACTCTCTCTTCTAGAGCCTCCTAATGCTCTACTTGAAATTCCCAGGATATAAGAATTCAGGCACAGGTCGTGATGCCAGAGGGTGGGCCTGCTTTGGGGATTTCTGGAGCAAAGTGGGGGGTGGGAAGAGTTTGGAGGGGCCAGTGAACTGGCATCATCAAGTTCATCCAAGGTCCCCTCTTGCCAGGGCGCAGCAGGACAGAGAGTCTGGATAACAAACAGGACTCGCATCTTCGCCCCCTTAGGTCACACGCTGGCCACACTGCAGCGTCTCTGTTTGAGGTGAAAAGTTGTTTTCAACATGAAGACTAGATAGAGTAATCATTCACAGACAGCAGTGAGATTTTATCTGGCTGAGCTGTGATACCTTGGGAATAGACAGCTGTGTTTGAATATGTTTGATGTGTAGACACGTGCTGCCATTTCCCCAGCCAAGCCCCACATCCTGTCATGCCTCTCCATGATCTCTCCAACCTGAGAGACAAGGGAGAAGCATCAGCTCTGGGGAAAGCATAGGACTGGAGCAGGCAGGGTTTAGCAGGCCCATCTGAACCAAATAGAAAACGACTTATCATGATATCACTCCTGTCTCTATTTGACCATCCAGCCCCTGCATCCCTGATAATGAAACACTGACTGCTTACTTGGACTTGCAGATGTCTGATGGGTAACTGAAAGCCAGCTCAAGAGTGGCGTCTCTACATTCATGTGTACCTTTCTCCTTTATTACCTTACGCTTTGTGACCTGCTCAGCTCTGCACATAGGCATGTTAATTATTTAAAGAATGTTTGTCTAAAACTGATAATACAAGGTTTATAAAGTTCACCTGACCTCCCTCGCTCCGCTTCAAGGCTGAGGCCAGGTTTTCAGGGACATTTGCAGCATCCTATTTCAGGGCTCTGGAGCGGCACTTAGAAGTCTCCAGTCATTGATCGGTACAGCAGAGCCTTGCAGGCCGGTCACCCCACCATGAGACTGCCCCCTCTGTGCAGGAGCAATCTTCTCATGGGAACTGACTTGTTCACATCACAGATCTGATGGACAAACATTCTGAGCGATGAGTGGAAACTGCCCCTCAAGACTTTTCTGGAGCCACGTCGCGGAACCGGAGCTGACAGAATGATCAGCCAGACAGCAGTTTGACCAAGATGGCTCAATTATGCACACCTGTCTCCACCTACCCCAATTAACCCTCTGTTTAAACCTAAAATTCGTGTCAGGGCTGAGATGCTGGATCTCACTGTTCCTCCCAATTTGCCAAGTTGATTAAAGTTCTTTCCTTGCTTTCTACCGTTATCTTTTCTGTTTAGCTTTTAGAGTGAATGATCAGACCTTATTTGTTGGGACGCCAGAGCCAGGTCTCTGGCTGAGGACAGTGGTAATAATAACATGGTAAAACCATGGAACTGAGTACTTATGGAGAAGCAGGATCGGAATGCCCCCTTTGGAGCCTGCCAGAAGAAGCCAGCATGTTCCTCTACTGGAGGCACTCGGATTTATAATCTATGAGGTCAAGGTACAATGAAAATGACAAAAGGAACATCATGCCAATTAGAAAATCCTTCCAGACCCTTCAGGTGAGTAGCCAAGTCCAGTGGAGGCCAACTTCTAATCCTTATATTTGTGTTAACTTTGACCACTGGCAAGAGATTGAAAGTATGTACTATGAATACCCAGGGGTATGAATAGCTCCTCGAAGTGACCAAAGACAAAGGCTTTTCCCGTGTGCATGAGGCAGCCTCCTAGTAAATTCACATGCATTGAGACCCCAAGGGGCTATTGGTTGAAAAACTCTACTAACTTACAATGTCAAGATCCACAACCTCCATCTGTCCTCTGAGAAAGCAAAAGAGAGCTCATACATGAGCTCAGCCTGGCATGAGCTCAGCCCTGCACCAAGTGCTCTATACACACTTTACACTTAACTACTGAAGAATTTTGTGAGGCATTCAGTACCGTCCACAATCTAGAGGTCAAGAGAGGCATGGAAATGGTATTTTAATTGGCCCACAGTATTGAGATGTGTTGAATACATCTTGCTAAAGACATAAAGGATATTATTTTTTCTCTTTTCATCCAATTGCAAACTCCAGTTGTCATCATTTGGAGTCTTCCCTAAATAACAATTTAACTGAAGCAGAAGTCTACACAAAGGCATTGTTTATAGTATTACCTAAAATAATACAAACGTCCCCATCAGTAATCTGTTGATTATTGTGGTTAAAAATACAATATTCTTGATGAGTTTGTAGACTATATTTTTATAAATGTGAAGAAACTTTTGATGAAGATGAAGACTACATGGATATAGGAAATATTATCCAGATGCTCTTAAATTTTAAGAGAAAAGCAAAGCACAAAATACCATTTCCCTATGATTGAAATTATATAAAATAATTTTTGAATGGACCAGAACAAAACATGAAAAAATAAAATTATCTGTTGCGTGTGTGTGTGTGTTGAGATAAAAGAAAATTCAGTATTTCGGAACACTACTTAAGAACATTGCATTATCTTTTCAGTATAAAAATAAATCACTTTTATAGTAGTCAAAAGGCCTAGGGTTTACCATGGGCTGAGCAAGGGATTAAAAAAACCTGGTCAATGATGGGTGAAGAAGAATGGCATCAGTCATCAAGCTCTGACACAGAATACACATGGTTGTATGGTTGCAAAACAGAAATCTTCTGAAATTAACCATGAGTCCACCTGGTGGGATTGAGAGGACTCCAGCCAGTGTTCTGCAGGCTCTTCAGAGAAAACAGTATCCAGTAGGGAAACAGAAAATGCCCAGTCACATGTTTCTACTGAATACTTAATGAACTTATGAAATGACCCAGCCACTACAAAACGTAGAGAGCTTTAAACATGCATACCATAGGAAAGAGGTATGGCAATATCAAACATATCTGAAGGTTAATTTCAAGATTTGGAAGAGGCAATTTGCATATTTTAGCCTAAGGAAAATCACAGTCAGCAATCTCCACCTCATTCTCTTTCCTTCCTTCTGCTCTGACCCATCCATCCTTCTTCCTTCACCACCAAGCCCCCCTCCCAGGAAAATCTAAGCCATGTGACTTTTTTTCAACATCTGTTTCCTTTCTTTTCTTTCATAGAAAGCACGCATGAATAATCAGACCACACTGCTGCTGTTAATTGTAAAAATCATTAGTAAACTTCCAGGTGCTGTTTACTATATAAGCATTGTAATTTTCTATCCTAAAATCAGCAACTCCCCCACATCATTGTCTGCCCTGGGGCACGAGCGCCGTGCAGCTTTGAGGCTGTCAAAGGCAGTCGCAGCCCCATTTGCTGGGACTGAAAGAGATCGATCCACACCTGCAGCGTTTGAGGCAATAATTCCTAATATTAAGCAGACCTCATGAGGAGCAGGCCCTTTTGCCAGCCTCCTAGTGATTCAACGCTTAGAAGCCCTGTGAAATCACTGATCTGCACTGTGATTGGCTGACACCTCCCCAGTCCATTCTTCCCCTTTCCACCACCACTCCAGGGCATTATCCAAAGACTGGAAATTACCATGGTATGGTGGTCCTCATCTGTATTCCTGGTACTTGGGATTCTGAGATGGGAGGATTGCAGGTTCAAGGCCAGCCTCAGCAACTTAGCATGACCCTCAGCAACTTAGTGAGATTCTCAGTAACTTAGTGAGACCATTTCTAAATAAAAAATAAAATAGGGTTGGGGGATGTAGCTCAGAGGTAGAATACCCTAGGTTAAATTCCCGGTACCAAAAGAAGAAAAAGAAAAAGGAAATCTGCAAGGATAATAAAGCTAACCAAGACAGCACTGCACCTCAGAAGCCAGAGGGACTGGATTCTTGCAGTAGCACATGAGGTACAGAGGAAGAGCAAGCTGAGAACCAAGCTAAAGGGAAGGGAGATTCCCGGGGACTCCACTGAGCAAGAAGATCACAGCACAGAGGAAGTAACTTGCCCACAGCCACACAAACACTGCCTAATGCTTTGGTTACACAAAACAGAGTACAACTTCCATCTGTTTCCTTGAAGGCACCTGTGGTTTTCCTCAAGAAATTCAAGATAGAAGGAAACAAAGCTTGCATTTACATTTCCCAGGTATGGCAGGCATCAGGGATACACCTGCTGTGCTTCCCTGAGGCTCCCACCCCCTCTCCGCTCTTTGGGGCAGGAGCCTGTGTTCCCTTCCTGAAGCAGAGCAGGGCCTCCTCGGAGCTCAGGGGTCACTCTCTCCTGAACCTAGAACCCAGGGTACTTTGTGTCCTGACAGTCACAGCCATTATGTCACCTGTTTGCACATCCCTATTTCAGTGGATTTTCAGCCAGCATTCTCACTGCTATAATCCAAAACACCTGACCACCATAACTTAGAGGAAGGAAAATTTATTTGCTCACCGTTCTGGAGATTTCAGGGGTTCAGTCCATGTTAGGCCAGGTGAAGTCTGCAGAGCTCAGGGCATGGCACAGGGAGCAGAGAGAAAGAGCTTGAGGGCTCTGCCTTCACATCACTGAGGCCAGAAGCAGAGAGGGGGAGGAGGGACCATATATAATCCCTAAGGCCACATCCCCAGAGACCCCTCCTCAGCAACCAAGTCCCGCCTCTAACATGGCTGCCCTGTTTCTGTGAGGTTTTGGGGGACATTATAAATCCAAACCATAACAAGTATTTGGTATTTAAAGTGCCTCTGATAAAACAGCTCCCCTATTTTTTACTTAATATTATTGGCTGAGTACAATACCTGGACAGATGATAGAAGCCTCTGGAGAGACTGCAGCTGATATCTAATGCTATAATCAATGTTAGAGCTAGGAAGTCCTTGAAGACTACCAAATCCAACCTCAAAATCAATTTCCTCATCCAAGGCAGAAACAGGTTAAGTAACTATGAAGAGCTGTTTTCAATTTGGCACCATCACCATCCCCTCCTAGAATCTTCTCTCCAATGGAGAGAAGCCCAGAACTACATTTCCCCAAGACCCTTTGTGGGCTTCAGCCTGGGTGTCTGGCAGAGGAAGGAAGGAAGTCAGTATCCCCAGTAGCATTCGCAGACAGAAGGACAGGTGGACTCATGGGAGAAACTACTGGGAGAAAGCAGATGTGCTTTTCTCAGTGGCTTCCAACAATATCCTGCACATCTTCCGTTTAGTGCTACAGGCTGAGAATTGGCCACGTGTCACTGTCCTTTGTTCCCTTGGCCCTTCCAAAAGTTGTATTAGGTTTCAATTCCTCATGCTAAAATTTTTCTATGAGAAAAGGTTCATCTTTTCTGAGTCAATGGAGCATCCACTGGGTAGGGTGAATACAGAAAATTATACCATACATAAAATCCAACCCAGATGGATTGTAAGCTCATTGTGAAAGGCGAAGCCATAAATGTTTAAAAGAAAATATATAAGAATGTCCCCTAACTTTGGGGTAGGCAAAACTTAAACAAAATGCAAAAAAAAATGCTAAGCATAAAAGATAAAATGATTAATAGGGCTCCATTACAGTTAAGACCCTCTGAATACTGAAAGTCACCATTAAGAGAAACAGAAGGCAAGGAACAAAATAGGAAAGGATATTTTCAAGACCCGTGTTTGGAAAAGACTACTCAGAATATATAAAGAATGTCAACAAATCAGTAGGAACAAGGCAGACAACCAATATAGGAGAAAGATTTGAATAATTATCTCAAAAAAGAGTAAGTAGCAAACAACAAGTTAAAAATGTTTAATGTTATTAGTCATCCAATAAATGTGATCTAAAACCACCAGAAGAGAAAGTCTACAATTTAAAGGACAGAAAAATAAAAAAAGGATCAAGTGTGTTTAGAGAAACTAGAGCTCGAATACTTTTAGAAAGTGAATTGGTACAACCATGTTTACATATGGTTAGAAAACATTGGGAAATTGGCATTATTTACTAACACTGAACATGCATATGTCCTATATTCTAGCAATTCCACCTCTCTCTCTCTCATATCTCCAATTCCCAAACATATTCACTCCCTCTTGACCACTCCTGAGCTGCAGGTCCTCTCTAAATTGACCCCCTTCTACACTTCTTGGCCCTCCAAAATTGCTCCACTACTTCTCATCTAAGTAGATGGTGGGAGAGAAGCCCAGAGTCACTGTGGCTAGCTTTGGCCACCCTCCTCCATGCAGGGTGGCAAGCCTGCACCCTCCGCTTTGCTATAGCTGCTTCAATCTCAATCCCAGGGAAGCCCACTCCTTACTGTCCGACCATCTCCACTGCAATGTCCGTTGGGCTTCTCCATCTTTCTGGAGTCTCCCTGTCCCTTTGCTTTGGAGGCACCTAACTGTCCAAGTGCCCCACTGATCTGTCTCACTTCTGGGCTTTGCTGCTTCTGCACCTGGGTATTCAGGGTTCCTGGAGACCTCCCCTGTGTCCCCAGCTCATACCATGGGGACAACACAAATCTGCTTTTTTTTTTCTCTCCCAGACCTTTACACTTCTATATCCAGCTCTTTGCTGGAAAATTTCATCTGAATCTCCCGACCCCATAGGTCAGTGAAAACCACCACTTGAAAGGAAAAATAAGAGACAAGATTGCAACATCCAGGGTTCCTTTCTATCCTTCATGCTAAGCACAGAACAAGTACTCAAGAAATGTTTGTTGAATGAATGAATGAATGAATGAAGTCAAAGGAGACCAGAAGTATTCAGATAATCTCTTTTCCAGTCCATATCACCCATCACTGTAACCTTATCCAGCCACACTTTGGGGACTGCTAACCAATTCCAAAGAGAATTAAACTAGCCAGCAAGTCCAAGACAGCCATTTAGTATATGCATACTTTTTCAAGTTTTCATTAGTGGGATATCTTTTTTTTCTCCCTCTTTTAATGAAGACTCCGGCTTCCAAAAAACTCATTTTTCAGAAAATGTTCCTGAAGAGACCAGGGCTGCTCAGAAAAGACCATTCCGGCCGAGTCCCAGTTGCTGGTGGGTCTACAGCCTGGTCTGCGAACACAAGCTGTTTCCCCACTTAACAATTCTACTGAACAGTTGCTAGGTACCATTAGGCGGCCGCTGTGGATGAAAATGAAGAACTTGCTGTATAATGTATTTTTTAAAGAGATTATTTAAGGCACGATTTCTGTTTATGGTCCCAGGATAAATTATAATCACCTTTGTTTACCTCCTATTCCTTTCTTAATTAACCGACAACCTATTAGCATACATTTTTTTATCCCAGGAGTATTAATTATACATAATTTATATCATAAGCATTTATTTCGTATCAGTGGGATGAATAAAACATTTACCTGCTTATAGCTACTCAAGGTTAACATTTTTATACAAAAAACTCACCTGAGACTTCCAATCAAATTATCAGATTTTTAATTTTCTGTTACATAATGATACTATACCAGTCATTGTAGCATTTTATTCCGCTCTTGGCTAAACAATCATTTAGCAGAGTGCCTTGATAGCAGCATCAATTAGCCAATGATACATGCTTTGCTGCACAATGAGATGCAAATATTACAAATGTGAAACTCGGTACGATGATCGCTGGAGCCCTTAACAGGGATTGGGACTCAGCAGCAGCCCTGGTGAAACTACCAAGACTCCCAGACCTTCAGAGTCACAGTATGTCCATCTGGAGGGATCCTAGAGGTCAAAGGGCATGTCCTTTTGTCACTGAAAAAGTGAGGACTGGTAGGCCCAGAGAAGGGAATTATGCAGCATGACCCACCCCATCAGCAAGTAAATGCCAGAGGATGGTGCCAGTGTAAACACATTGGCCGGGTTCTGGGACATTCCCCCCAACACAGCGAAGTTCTTCCTTCTCAAAACCTGCTATAGGTTGAGAATCCCTTATCCCATGTGGTTGGGACTGGAAGTGTTTCAGATTTCAAAGTTTTTCAGATTCAGGAGCATGTGCACAGACTTTCCGGGTTGAGCACCTCTGCTTCGAAAATCCAACATCTCAAGTGCTCTGAACTCTCTGTGGAGCTTTTCAGATTCAGATTTGGGATTTTCAGATCAGGGATGCTCAACCAGCAAAGTTCAAAGGCTGGGAGTGCTTAGAAGTTAAAGTTGCCTGTCATTCTACCAGCTCCTGTTCTCCAGGCAAATTGGAAATCATCCTTATTATCCCTGGAGTATATGCTAGACAGTTCCTCAGCCAATATTAAACAGTCATTTTGAGTTCATTGCTAAAAGTAAAAATAAAATGATGGCCCTGGCCAGATGACTGGTAAGTTTGTAGACTGGCCTTCGAGCTCCTTGGACCTGAATTTAAAGTAAAAGCAAACTTACTTATGTCATTTCAGCCTCTTTGAAGGCCATTAGCACCATATGATAATTAGCACCAGTTCTCCAAAATGTATTCCGATGGTCAAGGGTAGAGCTGGGCATTGAGATGAAGGTGCATTAAGGAAATTGCATCCAGAATTTGGCTGAAGAAAAAGCCATGAGTGGTGATTTGTAATTGACTTTAATCTGACTTCGCAAGCATTTCTGCGCACCCTGGGACTTACTCATCAAGAGAACCAAACATAGAAGGTATTGCCATGAAAATAATTTTCACAGAATATTCCAATAGCATTTCTACACCATTCACTACTTTTCCCACAATAAAGATTTCACTGTCTTGTGAAGAATGGGAATAAAGATTTGAGGCAAAATTTGGTAGTTTGCAATTTCAAAAGGCCTCGAAGCAATAAGGACGGAGAGAGGGGCCACACTGAAGACTTCACCACTGATGAACAGCAGGGAATAGAGCGTGTCTATGTTGCTGAGGAGGGATGGAGAAGAAAACTCAGTGCTTTCTGGAAGTATGTGGATAATGGTTTAGCAGGTTAACAGAGACATATTTGGAAAGCAGACTGCCTGTCTTCAAATCCCAGACTCTCCAAGTAAAAAGAGCTACCTGGGAACAGCCACTGAACCTCATTTCTCATCTGCAGAAAAGGATGCTAATAGTACCTACTTAAGAGGGTTCTACGAGAAATAAGTGAATTCACGAATATGACCAACCTAGTCTCAGTTCCTCCCACATGGGTCTGTTCATACAGAAACCATCTGAGTGTCTTCAGGCAGGACAGCTCACTTCCCTCAAGTGGGTGATCCAAGAGAAAGCACCCTAGAAGGAAGCCCAGGTCTTTCATTACCTAACCTTAAAGTAATCAGTTCTACCACATTCTATTTGGTCATAAAGACCAGCCCTGGTACAGTGTGGGAACAGATGACACAAGGATGTGTACGGGAGGTAGGGACCAATGGTGCCATGTTGGAAGATGGCTGGCCTCCCACAAACTTGCCTGGTTTTGCCCAGAATAAATAGGAGAGGGAGCTAAGATCTTTTACCCTTCAATCTATTTTGTGAACATCCCACAGAGACAATTATTCTTCGGTTGATTGAGCAACAAGATGGGTAGAAATGCTACGTACAAAGATGGTGGTTATTGGGTAGGAACAAATTTGATAGTTTTGGGGAAAACAATGAGCTCTCCATTGGAAATGTTTAGTTTGAGATGTCTATTAGACTTTAATGCTGAATGGGATCCTACTAACTGCCTTAAGATATAGTTTTCCTTTAATATGACAAATAAAGCTGGGCATGGTGGTGCATGCTTGTAATCCCAGTACTTGGGAGGCTGAGACAGGAGGATCATATGTTTGCAGCCAACCTCAGCTACTTAGTGAGACCCTCCGCAACTTAGTGAGACCCTGTTTCAAAATAAAGAATAAAAAATAGGGCTGGGGGTGTAGCTCAGAATGCCCCTGGGTTCAATCCCCCATACCGCAAAGAAAAAAAATGACAACAAAGTACAAGCCAGTGTAACTTCACCAAAGAAATAACTAGAAAGCAGGTAAGTGTTCCAACACAGGAGGTTGGACTAGAAAGAGGTAGTACATCATCTTGAGCAAGGAATCTTCTAAAAAGAAAAGTCTTCATTAATAAAACCAAATATTTGAAATGATTAAGTTAAATCCACAAACCTTTGATAAGTCCAATGAATATATGAGAAGAAAAAACACTGATGAATAATTTATATGCCAGAAAGAGTTATACAACTTCAGATTTGAGGAAACATTATTAAATTGCAATTTTGTACTTTATGATTACCAAAATTGTAAATCTTGTTAAATAATAATTCAGTGAAATGTTGTATCATCATTAAAGAAAAGGAGGACAGTAAGACACCATGTATCTGGAACACCCTTTAAGTTCCCAGGAACCCAGGCCAGGAGTGCCTAGATGAACTGGAAGGACCTGATTTTCATGTATTTTGGGAACTAGAGCAAGTGAGGGTTTTCTGTAGAAAGCTGTTTTTTTTTTTTTTTTTTTTGCTTGTGCACCAGGACAGCTGCTCCTTGGGATCTGATCCTACAGGAACAAAAAACTGATGCTGATGGTGTCACTGTTCTGCAGCCTAACATATAAAACCACTCTCTGAATGGGGTGGGCAAGGAACTGAGGTCACTGTGGGAAGGATATGTGTCCCTTGTGCAGCCTCCAGGGACAACTGGATGAAATGCCACGAAGAATAGGAGGCATTCTTTTCTGGGGTAGCATTGTGAGGGAAAGAAGGTGCTACTTGGTGAAGCACCATGAGGGCTGGGGTGTTCCTGTCCAGTTATCAACACTGGACCCTCTGGTAAGCATTTCCAAATAAACCTCATGTCTTATATACTCCCCTATCTCTGGGTTTCTTTCTTGGTCTTTTGACAACCTATCCCAGTGCCCTAGCACATTTGGGTTGTGGATATTACAAATATGGATTACAAATATCTATCAAATAGGAGGTTGTAAAATTAAATAGTAAAAAGTACAGAGCTAATTATATATATGTTTATATAGGTAGGGTTAATTCACACACATAATTATCTTAGCACTGTCCACTTAGAGGACCTAGAAGGCATGACACCCCAGTGGTAATGAGTGCATCTGGTGCCCAGATCTTGGTTTCTAAATGCTATTATCCAATGAAAGGATCCAAAGATCCTTAGAGAAACCTGTAATCCTAAGGATGGGGTAAGAAAAACACAAAGCCTAGAGCTTCTCATACTGTCAAAGTAAGAAAGGGTATATACATGAATGATGAATGAATGATGGAGACATGTCAAAAGGACACAGAAATCAACCTGAAAGAATTCCCTACAGTCAGAGCTGGAACACTTTGAGCAACAAAATAAGTAATATTATTGGATTAGTCTAATATAATAAGTATTCATGAGTACATATTAACAAAATAAGCAAATAAATGCACTGAAAATGGAACACAAGACACAAGTCTTCTTTATAGAAGAATGTTTAAAAAGAAGTTGATACTCCCCTCAAGGAAGTGAAGTTTAATTTCCCTCTCCTTGAGTGTAGATCTAATGACTTACTCCAAAATTTACAAAAAAATGAAAAATGAGAAAAGAGAGGAAAAATAGGGACCCTGTGGGGAAACCTGGAAGACACTGCTTTAACTAAGAAATAATCAAGATTAACACCACCATTAATAGGTCACATTCATTTCATGTGACCCCTGATAAGAAGAGATGAGAAAGACACTTTCTCTTCATAGGGTCCCTCCCCAAAGCCCAGACACCCAGTCTAATCATGAAAACCATCAGACAAACCCAGATTTGGTGTATTCTACAAAATACCTGACTACTATTTCTCAAAAGAGTCAAGGTCATACAATACAAGAAAACAATGAGAAACCGTCATGGCCCAGCAAAGGGGACACGATGATTAAATGCAATGTGGTACCTGAATTAGATCCTAACATGGAAATAGAATATTAATAGAAAAATCAGCAAAATCCAAATGATGCCTATAGTTTGGTAAATAGTACTATACTGATGTTTATTTCTTAGTTTTGACAAATATGTCATGGTTACATTAACATTGAGGAAGCTAGGTGAAGGGTATATGTGAATTCTCTGTATTATCTTTGTAAATTATCCATAAACTATAATTATTCCAAAATACAACTTGTATTAAAAACACATAGGAGCAATCCTAAAAGTCATTTTAGCATCTGTCTTAATCCATTCAGGCTGCTAAAATAAAATGTCATAAACTGCATGGCTTATAGACAACAGAAACTTATTTCTCACAGTTCTGGAGACTGGAAGTCCACGATAAAGGAGCAGGCAGGTTCAGTGTCCAGTGATGACCTGCTTCCTGACCAACACATATCTCTCCTGCTTAACTATTTCTAGCTTGGATAATTAACAGTTCAAGGTATTGTGTAAATGAGTTTCTAGTATGGTGTCCACCTTTCTGGAACTTTTGTGTGGTCTTTGTTGTCTGATCAGTAGATACCCTTTTAAGGATAGTCAGCAGTACTCAGGGTAATATTAAAGATATATAAATTCCCCAGAACGCTGGGACTAATCTCAAGACTGAACCTTGCACTTGGACAGCCCATAGCCAATGACTAACTAGAGACTTCAGTCAAGACAAAGGTCATGCTGCAAGATGGTGTGACTCCACGATGCTACCAGAAAATCCTGTGGGCTTAGCTCAAGGCTGGACCACAGTGAGGCGATATCTGACTGGCTCTTCCCCTGCGTAACTCCCCCTCTCTTACAGGTTTCACCTGAGAACACACCTTCCCTAGAAACCACTGACCAAGAACCCTGTCTCAGTCTCAACCTTTAGAAAACTCAATCAGGAAAGAAAGTAAGAAGCAAAAATGTCATAATTTTGGAAAATTTTGTTTTCCACTTGGAGTTTTGGAGTTTTCAAAATAATCATTCATGAGATTATTATCTCACAAATCTCAGTTCATACTTATGTAACACTATGTACGGGGTTCTTTCTACCTGTTGACTCACTTAATGTACACAACATTCTTCTGTTATAGATACATCAAGAAGACCAAGATTTTATGGATAAGAAGACCAAGACACAGAGTTTAATGACTGTCACAGTGCCTTCTAGCTGCAATTCTTTACCAGTTAGATACAAGATGAAGGACCAAATGTAATTTGAATTTATAGAAAACTATTATATACTTAAATGTAATATTTTATTTTGAAATGAAAATAAGAGCTTGCTGAAATGTAGAAACAGCTGACGATTATATTTAACCATTTTATTTGGCTTTCATTACACATATTTGCTTGTTTTTGTGTGTAACTAGCAGAAGAAGCAACACTCACCAACACCGGTATCCCTCGCTCTTCCAATCCTTGCTATCTAGACTCAAACACTAAATAGATCTGATCAATTTTTGGATGACCCCACGCTGCATGAATTCTCTCTACTTGTTGCTTATGTCTCAGGGCCAAGCATGTGTGGAGGACACAGTTTTTCCCCCAATCTGAACTTTCCATCAGAATCCACATGGTACAACATTCCAATTTATCCTCAGTGCCCATTCTGTCTGAGGCAAGGTCTTCATAGTTTGAGCCAATGCAATGGAGCAGAAGGGACCCTGGATAGCTATTCCCAGACTGAATTCCAGGACTGCTTGCTGGTCCTTCATCCTCACACTTGGAACGTTGGGCCAGGAAGGACACACACTGCCTTTTGTGCAGCTGCAAGGTGGCAGAACCTTCCTCACTCTGGCTCCCCAAGCAGCTACACAGGTCAAGCCTATGCCACTGTCAAAGGACATTGGGTAAGAGTGAATATGAAAAGACATTGCTGTGTGTAGCCACTGGGAATTCGCAGTTAATGTATTACCATCATTAACCTAAGCAACCCTGATTAATACAATTTTTTATTAAATATCAAAGAGGTGGAAAGAGGTAAACTAGTGAAATGTTCAAAATTTGTCTTTCTATTTAGAGATAATTGAAAGTAGCCTTCTTTCTATAATACAAAATTAAAGTCCTAGTGGGAATACAAGAATTTTAAAAAAATATAGGAGCTTGTTGTTTAAAAATATTTTGGTAAGACAAGCATCTTTATGTGTGTGCTAAATTAAAATATTAGAGGAAAAGAAGCCGGGTGTGGTGGCGCACGCTTGTAATCCCAGTACTTGGGAGGCTGAGACCGGAGGATCCAGGTTTGCAGCCAGCCTCAGCTAGTGAGGCCCTCCGCAACTTAGTGAGACCCTGTTTCAAAATAAAGAATAAAAAATAGGGCTGGGGGTGTAGCCTGGAGTTAGAATGCCCCTGTGTTCAATCCCTGGTACCACAAAAAAAAATCAGGAATCAGAGGAAAAGAATGCACATGGTTACATGAAAATGTAAAATTTTCTTATGAAATAGGACATAGTAAAGGTTTAAAAACTTAGTTGCAGAAACAGCTTTCTTATATACCTGTGCACTTATACACACAAATATGATGATTTTCCAAAGTATTTAAAAAGAAATTATGTGTATTAATTAAGAATAGGGAAACAGTAAATGTAGAATAATAATGGATAAAGGATATAAACATATTACTAGTAACAAAACCTAAATGTACAATAGGCATAGAAAGATTCATATGAATTCCTTATACTTGGGAAAATGAAAATTAACAATGTATTATTCTCATTCTTATATTGGTAAAATGTTCAAAGAACAATAGTATATAAAAACAGAATTTGAAAAATCAAACCATTTTATTAAGTATTGAGTGTTGTCATAAGAAAGGGCTTTCTGAGAACATTTAATTATATCCATCGATTTAAAAAGATACTTTGACTCAGTAATTCCATTTCTAGAAACCTCTCCCAAAGAAATATATTTAAACATGTGAGCAAATATTTTAAAAGTTTTCATTGTAACATTATTTGTAATAGTTCCCAATTAGAAATATAATGCCCACCAGGGCCAAGCGTGGTGGCGCACGCTTGTAATCCCAGTACTTTGGGAGGCGGAGACCGGAGGATCCGGGTTCACGGCCAGCCTCAGCGCTCGCTCTCTCTCTCTCTCTCTCTCTCTCTCTCTCTCTACTTAGTGAGGCCTCCGCAACTTCATGAGACCCGGTTTCAAAATAAAGTATAAAAAATAGGGCTGGGGGTGTAGCTCGAAGGTAGAACGCCCCTGGGTTCAATCTCCGGTACAACAAAAAAAAAAAGAAGAAATATAATGCCCACCAAAAAAGTAATGTGATATATTATGTTCATATTAAAGAATACTATATAAGTATTTAAATGTAAATGCATGAAACACATTTAGTGACATGGAAGAATGTCTCAGATATAAATGAAAAATGTTAAGTTGTAGGCAATGAGTATAGAGCAATCTCTTTCATATATAAAGAAAGGGTCCAAATTATTTGTAACCTCTGGGGATTAAAAAATACTTATTTACATTCTAGGTAATATTTAAGCAATTTATTAAAATGAGACTCTATTAGTTAAAACACCAATTGAATAAAACATAAAATGCAGAGCCTCATATTGAATAAACTGTATATATATATATATATGTATCCTTGATTTTTCCAAAACTAGTCATTGTTATAGCGTACCTCTCAACTTTTGTTCATACTAATATTTACATAGTATTTTCTTTAAATGGATCCACTTTTATTCTCAAATAAATCCATTTGCAAAAGTTTATGCCATTAAGCATATGAAAGACAACTACAAAGCCAAACACAAAAAATATATTTAATTTAAAAGAAAATTATGCAACTAAAATATAATAACTCTAAACATTTTTAAAATAAGTGCCTGAAAATAAGTTTTCCAGTAAGAAAGAAGATGTTTTTGATCTGCAAGCTTAAGCATATGTGTGGTTAGACATACAGTCTATGTCAACAAAACAACTTCATTTCTTTAATTTTAGCTAATCAACACCAAAACACCTCACAGGGGGTTGAAAGAGTAAAATATCTTTTCTGGCCCTAATAAATACTGAGATTTTATTGGTAATGGAAAAGAATTAGTTATCCAATGAACTTCTACTTCAGGAAGAATTCTGAGACACTGTAGAGTACTGGTCTTCTGAGTATGGCAGTTCATGTGTTTCCATGGAGATACCCCAAAAGGGTGGTGTGTGGACGGGCAGGGTCTGACCCAGCACTGGCCCCTGGCATCCCAGTTCCCTGAGGACACACCCATGAATAGCAGGTGTTAGTGTTTTGATTGTCTTCTCAGGGTGTTCAAAATCGTTTTTAGCTACTTATGTGAGTTCACAAACAGGTTGATAGAAAGAAGGGAAGAAGAAGAAATCTTTAGATGGACAAAGAAAGTGACCTAACTGAGGGAGTTGGGAGGGGGGTGGAGGGAAACACACTATAGTACATGATGTACATACACAAACCTATAAGACTCAATCACTATCCCGAGCATGAAAGGGAGGGAATAGGGTGGAATTGGAGGGAGGGCTAAATGTGCAATGCGTGCATGTATGATGTTCATAGCCTGACATATATAAAAATGTATAATTACAATGCACCAATAAATGAACATAAAAAATGAAGAACAAAAGTCAAAAAAGAGAAAAAATGGGCAAAATCTGCATGCCTTCACGAACCTATAAAATGCTAATGTAAAAACTGAAAATAAACTAATATTTCTATTGATGCTAACATTAAAAAAAAAGAAAGGACAGTTTCAGATACTTGATTGAATCCCTCCCTTCCTCCCTCCCTTTCTTCTTTCTTTCTTTCTTTCTTTCTTTCTTTCTTTCTTTCTTTCTTCCTTCCTTCCTTCCTTCCTTCCTTCCTTCCTTCCTTCCTTCTTTCTTTCTTGCTCTTTCTCTTTCTTTCTTTCTTTCTTTCTTTCTTTCTTTCTTTCTCTCTCTCTCTCTCTCTCTCTCTCTCTCTCTCTCTCTGTCTCTCTCTCTTTCTCTCTCTTTCTTTCTTTCTTCTTTCTCTCTGGTGTCTCACCATGCTGCCCAGGCTGACCTCAAACTCCTGGGCTCAAGTGATCCTCCCTCCTCAGCCTCCCGAGTACCTGGACCACAGGTGTGCACCAGGCTGAATGAGGGAATGTCACTGGAGACCCCGCTCCCAGGGTGTAGGTGCATTTGTCTTGGGAACAGTAGCAATTGCTGGAGTAAGCAGTCTGCAGACATTCCCTCTTTGACTTCTCACAGTATTCTACATCATGCAGTTAAGCATTCGAGGTTTTAGGAGGCACCGCGTCCTGCCTATGGAGGTACGGTGTATCAGAAACAGAAACTGAATCTCAAAACGATGAATTCTGGAACATTTCTCTTCACCTCTAAAATGAATTAGCGGCTACAGCTACACCCCGGAGTCCTCAGAATCTTTAGTCTCATGTCCCCTCCCCTGGGCCTTAACTTGAGGAGGGGTCCCTGCAGGGTGCAGGCTAGGGGACTCCTGGCATGGCTGGTTCAAGGTCCACAGTCACACACTGTGCGAGCTGTTGGTGCAGGGTAGCTTTGAGGCCATGCGGTGTGTACTTTTTGTGTGTGTGTGTGTGTGTGCACGTCTGTGCACCTTCCCCAGCCAGACCCAGCAGAACTCTGTCTCTATTTGCATTGTTGCTTCCTATAAAGTCACTCTGTAATCATCACCACGGTAAACACATGACACTTATTAAATTACCAAAGTAGAAGAACAAAAATACTCTGATACCCAGGCAGGCATATTATGTAGGCCTATTTCCCGAGGACAGGGTTGACTTTCATGCATTGATGTCGCAATAGCCTCTTCTACCCTTGCAGAAATAACCAACCCTGGTCAGCAACTACTGCGTCCAAAGTCCCCCACGTGTGAGTGAATTAGTCCCTTGGGACCTCTGCACACCAGACCCAGCTTCCTTCCACAGTTTTGGGAGTAAGCCCCACGTCTAGATCTCCAAGTTTGTCCTCACTTCTTCCCCGCGGTACTTGAACCCCAGTGAGCGCCAGCCCTCGCCCCACGCTCAATTCGGAAGCAGCCCGATGCGTTGATGTGCTGTTTAATTGTGCCATGTGGTCTTTAAAAGGCTCTTTCTCTTTTCTTTTCTCTTTGAACAGTCAAGACGAAATTGGCTTCCAGTCAGCAACTTGTTTTCTTTTCCCCTCCTCTGAGGTAGAGTAGCCAAAAAGGATTTTGTTTTGTTCCCTTTTGCCGGCAAAGCTCTGGGTAGCCAAATATGACTACAAATTATCTACATTGTTTTTATAAAGAAAAAAATATATTTATTTCCCTAGCACTTGGAAGCATCGCTTGCTAGGGCCAGGGAACTGATGTTGTCCCCTGATTCCCGTCCCACTCTTACCCTAATTGGAGAGTTCTGAGCGCACCAGAGGATGTTTGTGGCTAAATTGGGGTATTATGAAAATAGTTCACAAAGCAAGTGGAAAGCTATATATAAAAATGATATTTACTTCTCATTTTAAATGAAGCTGAAGACAAAAGGCATATAGGTAAACACAGCTGCGACGTTTTTTAGGCATATAATCAAATGCAAAAAATAATATTGGAAAACTATGTTAATTATTGTAATTAAATTGTGAACGGTATTGATAGAAAAATATCCTTAAAACATATAAAATCAAAATGGAGCTTATCACATTATGGGAGCTTGCTCTATTATATGTGAGGTACCTAGAGGATGAGGTATTCAGCCAGCTCCCTACCACTCCCAGAAACGCAGCAGAGGAAAGGATGGGCTCAGAGGACAGGGGGAGACTCCACATCTGTCCCTGCCTTGGCCCCAATTTCAAGTTTTGGGGAAAGAAGCTTGCCTGACTCCACTCCTGAGAGTTGGAGAAGAAGAGTGGCAGGAACGTAGATTTTGGAGCCAAATTAGTCTGTATGTGAATTGTGGTCCAGCCACCTCTTACCAGTATGAGCTGAGTCCTCGCATCCCTTACCTATCACGTGGGACAAGCGTCTTGCAACCTTCAGAAAACCAAGTTCCACTTTGACGTAATAGTTGTCTAGTGCAAAGGGAGACGTGCCATGATTTCCCATGTTATTTTCCTACATTGTTATTACATGGACATGAAGTCCTCATCCTTGCTACTAAATGCCTGGGGGTTTGAGGAACGGCTGCCTAAATTTGGCTCAATTATAAAGCCCACCATGGTCCCAAAGTCCGGAAGACTGTCTTTGGCCACCTTCGATTTTAGTTTTCACTTTCTTCCTGGATTCCTGTGTTCACAAGACATTTTCATCCCAAGCAAGGTTTTTCAACCAGCACTTGTCTCTTGTTCTGCTCTAGCATTGCATGGAGCACATTTTTATAAAGGGGGCTCCAGCAATGCCAAAGAAGGACTGAACTCCCAAAGCTCACCTGGGCATGATGTGCAACGTGTATGTGTTAACTCTTGAAGCTCACCTGGGTGTGTCACTACACACCATGCTATCACAGGCAACATGCAGGTGTCAGGCACACGTTGCAAAGCCAGGGCATGATAGGCCACCTACAGGCACAATGCTTACTGCCCAGCCGTAACCAGGTAACCTCAACAATCAATGTGAGCCCCTAGCAACCTGAGGGCTATAATTGTCAACCCCTAAGACCGAACCCCTGAAGCTTCATCAGCCCCACAGTCTTGCCATTCCAACCAGGGGAAGGGGTTAACACTGGCTCTGCCAGAGGTCTTTGCCACTGGGAGCTGCTGGGAAATTCCTCATTTCCAGATCTGGTTGAGACCAACTACCAATCCTCTTGGTGTGGAAGCTTTCACCAGTTAAGCCTGAAGATAAGGACCAGACTCACAACTGACCCAGACCCCCGACCTCTGTGAGAAATGGTCTGTCCATCCTGTCTTTCCAGGTAGTAAAAATCCCTATCTAATCTATCGTCTATCTATCTATCTATCATCTATCATCTATCTATCTCTATCATCTATCTGTCTATCGTCTATCTATTTATCCTATATCTATCATTTATCATCTATCAATCATCTATCTACATCTATCTCTCTATCATCTATCTATCATCTATCATCTATCTATCATCTATCTATCTCTATCATCTATCATCTATCTATCTATATATATATAGATATATATATATAGATATATCTATATATATATATATATATAGATATATCTATATAGATATATATATATAGATAGATAGATAGATAGATGATAGATAGATAGATATATCTGCCCTAAAATATCATAAGTTGTGTGAATGAAGCTTGTATGGAGTAAAGAACTTATCTTGGTCACAGTGCAATAAACATTTCTGAAACAACTGAGACAGTGTTGGGTTATTTCTACCATCTAAGTCAGCTCAGAAAAAGCATGCTTCCCTTTAAGATCTTTCTGGAAGCTGGGCGTGGTGGTGCACGCTTGTAATCCCAGTACTTTGGGAGGCGGAGACCGGAGGATCTGGGTTCGCGGCCAGCCTCAGCTCTCTCTCTCTCTCTCTCTCTCCCTGTCTGTCTCTCTCTCTCTCTACTTAGTGAGACCCTCGCAAATTTGTGAGACCCGGTTTCAAAAATAAAGTATAAAAAATAGGGCCGGGGGTGTAGCGCGGAGGTAGAACGCCCCTGGGTTCAATCCCCAGTACCGCAAAAAAAAAAAGATCTTTCTGGGTATAGAAGAAAACTGGTCACCAACCAAGAGGTTGATGGGTGCCATTTCTCCCTGCTCCTTCCCATCACAGGAGAAGAAATGCTTCTTCAAGTTCTGCAGTCGACTTGCCTCCCAGCAGAGGCTGGTGGAGCTGCTTGGAGCCTCACCCATCTGCCACCCGTGGCGGTGTCTGGAGGCTCTGGGCTCGCTGCCGAGTCATTCCATCCTGAGCCTGTGTTTCCTGTGCATTTCTCACTCTGCTCAGTAACCCCCTTTTCAGTTTTCACCAAAGTCTTATCTCTCACTTGATGAGCAATTTTTTTCACTGGCTGGATCATTTACAACAGTTTCACAAATGTCTTTTTCTCATTTCTGTAGGGAGGAATTGGTGAACTTGTTCATTCCTCAGATCTGAGCCACTGCTGAATTCCTTCTTCTCGCTAATTTACTCACTTTTACATTCTGGTGAAGAACCCTGAGTAGTTCAGCTTGTCTCACTTCTTCATTTTTATCCTCTGCACCAGCAGTTGTATTTTTTTAAAGGAGGATGGGCAATTATTTCAGGAGGACACTACATTTATAATAAGCAAATACAAATTACTTCGTACATGGTAAGTAGAAACAACCCAAGTCAGGCAGAGGCAGGGCTGCTGGAATATCAGCGTGGTTCAACCTTGGCCTCCAGTTGGAAGGCATGGGCAGATTCTTACCTTAGAAAATGTCACAGCACCTGGCGACGGTCAGAGACAGAGCCAGGTGGATCCCAACCTCCTTCCACAACACAGTGTAGGTCAGGCAAGCCAATTAGCTTCAGATAACCTACCTGTGAAAGGAAAATCACAGTCATAATGATGCCTGCTTCTCAGCATCATGAGACTCAAATAACATTTGTGAAAAAACTTGAACAATTTTTGGTGTTCTTATTATTGTCTACCCTCCCACCAAAATTCCATTCTAAAATATCTCCCCTACCCCTGACTCTACCACCTACCACCATTCAAGAGCTAGAAATTAATTGTATCTGGGAAATATTACAAGGAAGAAGCACGCAAAGTTGTGTAAACCCTTAAAAAATGAGCGTTCTTACTCCAAACAGAATAAAATATTAATTCTGTATACTGTTGGTGGTAATGCAAATCGTACAACTCCTCTACAAAACAGTAGAAATGTTTCCTGAAAAGTTACAGAATTACCATACCATCAATAAGCCCTCTCCAGGGTATATGGCCAGAAGATTTGAAAGTGCTGCTCAAACAGATATTTTTTACACTAATGGTATTAATAGCATTATAACAATAGCCCAAAGCGGTAAAGAACCCAAATGTCCATTGGCAGATGAATGGACAGGTAAAATGTTATATATACATATGATTAGATATTATTCAGCCTTAAAAAGGAATGAAATTCCAATATGGGCTATAACCGGGGTAAACCTTGAAGACATCATGTTAAGTGAAATAAGCCATATTCAAAAGGCTGTGTAGCATATGACTCCATTATGTGAGGTACCTAGCGGAGTCAAATTCATCAGTTTGGGAACATGAAAAACTTCTGGAGACAGCTGGTGGTGATGTTTGCACAGTAATAATGCCAAGGGCCCTTATACTTAAAAAGGGCAGAAATGTTAAACTTTGTGTTCTATATATTTTACCATAATAACAAAATAAAATATTGAAAGCACCTGCATTGAAGAACTCAATACTAGTGTCATGCTAATCATCTTAGATGAGTAACAATGCTTTAAACTCCTTTTATTATTTGTTTTTGTTTTGCTTTGCTTTGCTTTGCTGTCCATAGAGAGTTTCAGAGATTCCTTGTTTGCAGTATTGATAAGATGTTTTGCATCCATCTGGATTACTGATAAATGCAGTGTAAACAGATTGGGAGGTCATTTATTTTGCCTTTATTGGGACCTCCATCAAAATGCTCAAAAGATTTTTGATCTTATGTCCAAGAACATTTTTCCTTTTGACTCCTGGGTTGTGCCATAAGTTTCATGGGTTTGTGAGACAGAAAAAGTTTCATAAGACTTTGTCAGCTTTTTCCCAGACTTTTCTAAGTGATTTGAGGGGATTTGCCCAGAACCAAGCAGGTGGTGAGAATGAGAACCATGGGGCAAGGGGGCTCTTCGTCTAGGCCAGGTCTGTTTGCTCAGCTCCAGAGCATGCGTGGAGTTCACACGCTGCCCGGACTGTGTCTTAACTGTGACTGGAACTTGGTTGGGCACAACAAAAAAGAGAGCTTGTGTTTTCTACATGTGCTGCCTTCAGCACTTCAAAGTATCACCCTTCCTTCCACTAATTTCTAGCTGGTTTCTATCATGAGCATCTCATTTGGTAAACAAGACTTACTGAAGGTCTGGAAAAACTCACTCCTTCAAATGCAATACTTCTCCCCATTCCTGACTGAGGCATGATGGTGGGCTCCGAGACCTTCACTGCAAAGGAGGACGTGGTCATTCTTGCCTTGTTTAGTTACCTCCTGCTTCTCCCAAGACCAACTGCACAAGAGTCAGAGGAAGGCCAAGTAAAGACTTGAGAAGATGCACACAATTTTATTTGACTGGTTGTGTTATAATGTGATTATTGGGGCTCTCTGAGTAACAGTTGTCCCCAGTCTGGGCTGTCCTTGGAGACAGGTCCCAGGGTTCCTCAGAAGCCTCAGGCAGAGTGGGCACTGCAGGCTTCCCAGACACAAGTGGATAGCTGGTCAGCTCACTATGGTCCTCCCTCCCACCATTAGCTCCTGCACGCAAAGGTCTAGCCTCAGCCCCACCACACCATGCTGGCATCTCATGGTCTCAGTCTCTGGAATAGCCAGAGTTGCTACCTGGCCCAGGGGAAGCCCCATTCTACCCCCAAGGCCACCATGTGTTGCCACTTCCTCTCCTACCAGCTTCCTGACTCCCGGAGTGGAGAGGAAGAGTGCGGCTGCCTTGCTCTGTATGCTCATGGGTATTCAGCCCAACAAGGATAAATCTAGTGCCTCCCTATTGAATGTAGGGGACTGCTTCTTTTCTTTGACCTCATCAAGATGTCTAGACTAGCAAATTTCTTTCTTTTTTTTTTTTCTTTTTGTGGTACTGGAGATTGAATTCAGGAGCATTCTATCTCTGAGCTACATCCCCAGCCCAATTTAATTTTTTTTTAAATTTTGAAACAGGGTCTCGTTAAGTTGCCGAGGCTGGTTCTGAACCTGTGATCCTCCTGTCTTAGCCTCCCAAGTACTGGGATTACAAGCTTGAGCCTCCATGCCTGGCTTAGACTAGCAAATTTCTATTTGAAATATTTTAATTCACTCAATGCAGTCTTTCTGTGAATGTGTATCAGATGGGCAAATGGACAGATGGAGATGTTTGCATGGGTGGAGACTTCCTGTGCGGACTCTCTGCTTCAAACCAGATCAGGCTTGTTAATAGCAGAAGCAGCTTTGAATCATGCAGTTCTGGTCTTAGAAATGCGATGGTTCAAACCCCATTAAAATGTGTCCAGTGTAATCCAAATATGTCATATCCCCATGATGTATTTCTTGCCTTACCATTTTGTTTCAGTAATTACCAATATTTTACCTGTGTCTGTTTAATGGCATGATAAAGTCATCCTACTGGCAGGCCAATGAGGACTGTGAACAAGGGTAAAGTAAGGCACAAAGACGGGCTGGGAGTTCACCAAGAAGATAGGAAGAAAAGCAATGACTAATATTTACCAGTCACCTAACATGGTCATTTCCTGCACGGCATCCTTCCTACCTCCTACAACTATTCAGCAAGGTGGCTAAATTAGAGTTGCAAAATCTGGGCTGTAAGAAATTAAACAAGCGATTATGAGCACATGGCTAATAAGTGACAGATGGCTCCAAATTCAGATAAAGTTTCAAAAGCTCATTTTCCTCGGTCTGGGTGAACTCTGAGGTGGGAGAAGTTCATGTTTTTGCATGCTATGGTGTTAAATTGTTCTTTTGGATTTCTCTCTCACTGAACTACTTCTCTGAGAGGAATATACAAAATAAATATTTCCCCACTTGACTGTGAACTCCATGAGAACAGGGAACATGTCTTTTCCAGCTCTCTGCCCCAGTGTTGAGCACAGCGCCTAGTGTTTGGCACATAGAAAATGCATCGTATACCTAAATAAATTAATAAACAGCGTATAGCTCATTGATAAGAAAGACTACAGAACATATAAGCAAACGCCTTGGGTTAGATCACTTAAAGGCAGCGTCTAGGAAATGCCGATATTTTTAAATTAAAAACAAACAAAATGGGATACTTTCATTCCTTTGTAAAGTATACTGGTGCAAAATAAGACAAGGGATGGGGGAGAAGGCATTTCATCTGAGACTCGTTTCCCTTTATAAAACAAGGATGAGCAGGTTGCGGCAGCTGAATAGAACATCCCGGCAGACTGTGTTAGGAGAATGATAACATGAGAATCAACGTTTAAAACATTCCCTTAAAAAGCAGCTCCCAAAATTAAAAAACACAATCTCTGAGACATGCTTGCGATAGGGAAGGTACAATCAGAAAGGAGCATTTACCCTCCTCTTGTTTAGACCTTTCATTCCTTAATTGTTCCTGGCCTGGCTCATAAAGATCTGTAGAGGAAGTTAATTGACTTTATTTTATTTTATTTTATTTACTTATTTTTTTTGCAGTACCGGGGATTGAACCCAGGGGCGTTCTACCTCCAAGCTACACCCCTGGACCTATTTTTTATCCTTTATTTTGAAACCGGGTCTCATGAAGTTGGGGAGGGCCTCACTAAGTAGAGAGACAGGGAGGGAGAGAGAGAGAGAGAGAGAGAGAGAGAGAGAGAGAGAGCGCTG
>PVJS01009734.1:0-49626 GCA_004027185.1 Glis glis
GGTCGAACGGTCTAAGAGCTGGAGTCTTAGGATTGGAGCAACCACTAATTCAGTCCCAGTCCAAGACGTGAAGATCAGAAAGCTTCTTCGGAGAAACGATGGTGGAGTTTCAGTTCCAAGAGCAGGAGGCCGAGAAGATCGAGCTCTTCGGAGAAAGGCGGAGCCGGCGGCTGACGATCTCAGGCGAGAGCAGATGCGCCTTCCTCAGAACGAGTCGCACGCACTCTACGCGGCTTCTCCCGTTTTATCTAAGTCCACACCTATCAGAATTCTGCTGCCTACATTCAGGGCAGGGCTTTCTCTTTAATCTGCTGTTACACACCCAAAATCACATAATCTTGGGTGTGTCATGATCAGGTCAAGTTGACAACTTAGATTAACTATCACAGATGTTCATACCCTGACATATATCAAAATGTAAAATTACAATACACCAATAAATGAACATAAAAAAGGAAAAAAGCAAATGGCTAAATATTGGAAAATTAAAAGAAAAAAAACACAAATAATCCAATCAAAAAATGGGCAAGTGAACTAAATAGACACTTCACAGAAGAAGAAACACAAATGGCCAATAAATGTATGAAAAACTGTTCAACATCATTAGAAATCAGAGAGATGCAAATCAAAACTACCCTGAGATATCACCTAGGTCCAATTAGAATGTCAATCATTGAAAACACAAACAACAACAAATGCTGGCGAGGATGTGGAGAAGTAGGAACTCTACTACACTGTTGGTGGAATTGCAAATTAGTACAACCACTTTGGAAAACAGTGTGAAGGATCCTCAGAACAATGGGAATGAAACTACCATATGACCCAGCAATACAACTTCTAGGCATCTACCCAAAAGAAATGAAACCAAACTACCAGACTAATGCATGTTTATCTATGTTTATAGCAGCACAATTCACAATTGCCAAACTTTGGAACCAGCAAAGGTGTCCATCAACAGATGAATGGATTACAAGACTATGGGATATGTACACAATGGAATTTTATGCAGCCATAAAGAACAAAATTACATCATTTTCAGGGAAATGAAGGGAACTGGAGAACATTATGTTAAATGAGATTAGTCAGTCACAAGAAGCGAAAAGTCAGATGTTCTCCCTAATATGTGGAAACTAGGGAAAATGGGACTTAGAAGGGACTCCAGACAAAGAAGGAGAAAACTTTAGTTAAGCAAAGAAGGCGACCTAACTGAGGGAGATGGGAGGGGGGAAGAGGGAAATACACTAATGCACATGGTGTATATTCACAAATTTATCAGAGTCAATCACTATGTTGAGCACAGAAAGGAGGGAAGGGGGAGGGAATAGGGTAGGATTTGAAGGAAGGCTAAATGAGCAATGTGTGCATGCATGCTTCTGATACCCTGATACTTATCAAAATGTATAACTATAATACACCAATAAATGAAAATATTAAGAAAAAAAGAAATAAAAATAAATACCAGAACCAAAGAAGGAATGAATTCTTTAATATGTATCTATATGTTCTTTGCAAGAAACTCACCTTGCAGGCAAAGTTATCTACAGACTAAAGTTGAATAGTGGAATAAAATAATCAATGCAATGGAGCTTGAAGACAAGCAGGGGTAGAAACTTTCATATCAGACAAAGTAGACTGTAATTCTAAACTTACCATAAGAGACAAAGCAGGTCTTTTCTTACTGATAAAAGGAACAATCCAACAAAAGGATATGATGATAGTGAACATTTACACCCCAAATATAGGTGCAACTACTTTTATAAAACAAACTCTTTCAACATTATCTCAGAGAGGCATCAATATATTGGGAGATTTCAACACACCTCTCACACCACTAGATTTATCTTTCAGAGAAAACATCAGAAATGACACTTCAGACCTAAAAGTCACAATAAAGCAAATGGACCTATTAGACATATAAAGAATATTGCCCCCAACAACAGCTGAATACAGATTATTTCCAAATGTTCATGGAAGCTTCTCCAAAATAGACCATATTCTAGGTCACTTAGCAGGCACTACTCAATTCAAAAACAGTAACATAGATCCTTGCATCTTTTCAGACCATAATGAAATGAAAACAGAAATCAACAACAGGAGGATCCAGAGAAATTACACAAATACATGGAGATTGAATACAACACTTCTGAATGAGGACTGCATCATAGAATAAATAAGGGAAGAAATTTAAAAGAATTCCTAGAATCAAATGAAAATAGAGACATAACATACCAAAATACTTGGGACTCTCTGAAGGCAATAAGAGGAAAATTTATAGCATTGAGTGCTCACATAAGAAGAACAGAAAGTCACCAAATGAACAACCTAATTATGCCTCAAAGCTCTTTAAAAGCAGGAATAGTCTAACCCCAAAGCTATTAGAAGACAGGATATCATAAATATCAGGGCAGAAATCAATGAAATCAAGAAAAAATACAAAATATCGGCCAAGCAAAAAGCTGGGTTTTTTTAAAGAATAAAACAAGATAGCTAAACCCTTAGCCAACCTAGGCAAAAGAAAGACAGAATCAACCAAATCACTAAAATAAGAGATGAAAAAGGAGATAACACCAAAGACAGCATAGAAATCCAGAGGATCATCAGAAACTACTTTGAAAAAATATACTCCAATAAAACAGAAAATCTAGAAGAAATTGACAAATTTCTAGAAGTATGCAACCTACCTAAATTGAATTGAGGATATAGAATTTTTAAACTTGCAAATAGGAAGCAACGATATTGAAACAGCAATAAAGAGCCTACCATAAAGGACAAGCCAAGGTACAAATGGATTTCCAGTCAAATTTTATAAAACCTTTATAGATCTAAACCCAATACTTTGCAAATTAATCCATGAAGGTGAAAGAGATGGAATTCTTCCAAACTTATTCTATGAATCTAGTATCACCTTAATACCAAAACCAAATAAATAAAGCTCAAGAAAAGAAAATTACAGAGCAATATTGTTGATGAACTTAGATGCAAAATGCCTAAAAAATACAGAAAAACAATATTAGCTACACACATTCAAAACGACATCAAGAAAATTATACACCATGACCAAATGGGTTTCATTCCAGGGATGCAAAGGTATTTCAACATATGAAAAACAATAAATGTAATTAACCACATAAATAGAGCTAAGAATAAAAATCAAATGATCATTTCAATAGATGCTGAAAAGCATTTGGCAAAATCCAACACCCATTCCTGCTAAAAGTACTGCAGAAAATCAGAACAGAAGAAACATACTACAAAAGTGTGAGATCAATTTATTTAAGTCCAATACAAACATACTGAATGAGGAAAAATTACAAGAATTCCTCTTAAAATAAGGAACAAGACAAAGATGTCCACAATCACCTCTCCTTTTCAATATAGTACTAGAATCTCTAGCCGGAGCAATAAGGCAAGAGAAGAAAATCCAAAAAAAAAAAATACAAAAGGAAAAGGAGAACTGACGTTATCACTATTTTCAGACTGCATAATTATCTACCTAGAAGAGCCTACAAATTCAACTAATAATCTTCTGGAGCTGATAAACAAATTTAACAAGGTAGTAATGTACAAAATCAATCTAAAAAATCAATAGCTTTTCTATATTCACCTATAAATCCACTGAGATAGAAATCTCGAAAACAGTCCCATTCACAATAGCCCCCAAAACAATAAAATACCTAGGTGTAAACCTAACCAAGTAGGTAAAAAACCTCTACAATGAGAAATATAAAACACTAAAGAAAGAAATTGAAGAAGACCTTAGAGGATGGAAAGATCTTCCATGGTCTTGGATAGGAAGAACAAATATAAAAATCGCCATCTTACCAAAAGTGATCTAGAAATGAAATTCAATCCCTATTAAAATACCATGATCATTTTTCACATATCTAGAAAAATCAGTCCTAATATTCATATGGAACAACAAAGAAACAGAATAGACCAAACAGTTCTCAGCAATAAGAACCATGCAGGAGTCATCAGAATATCTGACTTCAAACTACACTACAGAGTCATATTAATAAAATCAGCATGGTATTGGCACAAAAACAGACATTACACCAGTGGAACAGAAGATATTATTCAGAAACAAATACACACACATACTGCCAACTGATTTTTGACAAAGGGACCAAAAACATACACTTGAAAAAATGCCTTTTCAACAGATAGTGTTGGCAAAATCAGTTATTCATATGTAGAAAGATGGAAATAAATTCCCTTCTCACCTGACACAAGAATCAACTCAAGATGGATCAAAGACATGAAAATTAGACCAAAGACTTTGCAATTACTAGAGGAGGGCATAGGACCAACACTCCCACATATAGGCACTGGTAGAAACTTCTTCAATAATATTTCAAAGGCACAAAAAATGAAAATGAGGATTAATAAGTGGGATTGCTTTAAATTAAAGAGTGTCAGTGCAGCAATGGAAACTATCAAGAACCTTAATAGAGAGTCAACAGAATGGGGGATCTTTCCCAGCTACTCTTCTGATAGAGAACTAATATATAGAATATACAAAGAATTCAAGAAACTTAAAACTAAAAAAGAAAAACAAATAACCCAATAAAAATGGCCAAGTGAACAAAATACATCACAAAAGAAGAAATATAAATGGCCAATAAATATATGAAAAAATGTTCAACATAATTAACCATCAGGGAGATGCAAATCAGAACTACTCTGAGATTTCACCTGACCTCAATTAAAATGACAATCATTAAAAACACAAATAGTAATAAATTCTGGTGAGGATGTGGGGGAAGTAGGAATTCTGCTCCATTGGTGGGATTGCAAATCAGTGTAGCCACTTTGACATCAGTGTGGAAACTCCTCAGAAAAATGGGAATGAACCTGCATTTGACCCAGCTATACCACTCCTGGGTATCTACCAAAAGGGATTGAAACCAGACTACCATAGGAACACATGCATATCTATGTTTATAGAAGCACAATTCACAATAGCCAAAAGAATTAAACCAGCTTAGGTGTCCATCAACAGATGAATGGATTACAAAATTATGGGATATACACACAAGGTAGTTCTACTCAGCCATAAAGAAGAACAAAAATATGTCATTTGCAGGAAAATGAGTGGAATTTGAGAATATTATGCTAAGTGAGATTAATCAGTCACAAAAAGTGAAAGGTCAGATGTTTCCCCTCATATGTGGAAGCTAGGGAGAAATTGGGATACAAAATGGTTTCTAGACAAAGGAGGAGAAACTGTAGTGTAGTGATGGAGGGGGCCTAAGGGAAGGAGACAGGTGAGGGGAGGGAGACTCAATGAAGGAAACACTTCAATGGGCAAGATGTACATATACAAAATTATCAATGCCAATCTCGATGTCATGCACAGGAGGAGGGGAGTTGCAGGGAGGTTCACCAAGTGCTGTATGCATGTATGTCTCTATCACTCTCAACTTCATCATGATGTATGATTACAATGCACCAATAAAAAATGTAGAAAAAAAGCCTTTGACATCCAGGTGTTGTGGTGCATACCTGTAATCCCAGTACTTGGGAACCTGAGACCGGAGAATTGTAGGTTTGAGGAGAGCTTCAGCAACTTAGTGAGGCCCTAAGGAACTTAGTAAAACCCTATTTTTAAAAGGGATGGATGTATAGCTTGGAGATAAAATGCACAGTACCACTATAAAACAAACAAAAAGAGAGGGGGACAGGCAGACAAGAATAAAATCCTTCAGAAAAACCCAGCCCCCATTTATGTTAAAAAGAAAATAATGAATCAGAGATCAAAGGAACGAACCTAGACATCATAAAGGCTACATATGATAAACCCAGTGCCAACATTACATTAAATAGGGAAAAACTGAAAGCAATTCCTCTAAAATCAGGAACAAGTCAAGGATGTCTAATTTAGCCATTGCTAATCAATATAGTACTTACAAAATTTTCCAGAGAAATAAGGCAAAAGAAGCAATAAATAGTATACAAATAGGAAAAAAGAAATCTATCTTTGCCAGTTACTCTTCTGACAAGATTAATATCCAGAATACATAAAGTACTCAAAAACTTGACATCAAATCAATCAATCAAACAAAAAACCACAAACAACAATGGGTCAAAATAACTAAAAAGACATTTCTCAAAAATATGGACAAAATATATACGAAAAATTTTTCAATATTTTCAGGAATCAGGAATACACGAATCAAAGATATACTGAGATTTTATCTCACATAAGTTAAATAGCAATCATCAAAATACAATAATAAAAATGCTAGTGAGGATTTTGGGAGAAAGAACACTTATATACTGTTGGTGGGATTATATATTGCTAAAACCACTATGGAAATTAGTATAAAGATTCTTCAAATGAATAGGAATGGAACTACCATATGACCAAGCTATACCACTCCATGGTATTTATCACAAAGAGTTAAGTCAGAATAATATAGTGCCAGCCGGGTGTGGTGGTGCACGCTTGTAATCCCAGTACTTGGGAGGCAGAGACCAGAGGATCTGGGTTCATGGACAGCCTCAGCTACTTAGTGAGGCCCTCTGCAACTTTGTGAGACCTGGTTTCAAAATAAAGTATAAAAAATAGGGCCGGGGGTGTAGCTCAGAGGTAAAACGCCCCTGGGTTCAATCCCCAGTACCGCAAAAAAAAAAAAATTAAAATTAAAAAAAATATAGTGCCACATGTATACCCACGTTTATAGCAGAACAGCTCACAATTACCAAGTTATCTAGGTGTCTCACTTGGCCATACAATATTGTGCCATTTTCAGGAAAAAAAATGGACTGGAGAACATCATGCTAAGTAAAATAATCCAGGCTCAGAAAGTTAAGGGCCACATGTTTTCTCTCATATGTGGAAGCCAGACAGAAAAAGGCAAAGAAAGGGAGCCACATGAGAATAGAAGAGACAAGACAGCAGCAGAGAAGTAGAAGGGGATGAGGGAAAGGAAGAAGGAAAGGAAAGGGGTAGATGTATGGGGAAAGAAATGGACCAAATTATGCTATATGCATATATCACTGTAAATCACAGTATGAATCGGCTTTTCCACTGCTGTGACCAAGACACCTGACTTGAACAACTTAGAGGAGGAAAGGTTTATTTGGGCTCATGATTTTAGAGATTCAGTCCAAGGTTAGCTGGCTCCAAGAAAGAAACATCATGGTGGCAGTGCATGAAGGAGGACAGTTACTCAGCTCATGGTAGCCAGGACACAGAGAGACAGAGAGGAAGGGACCAGGAACAGATAGAGTCCTCAAGGTCACAACACTCGTGACCTACCTCCTCTGGCCATGCCCCACCACTGAACCTTGCTGCTTTGGGTCCCCTGCTTCCAACACATGAGCTTTTTAGGGGACATTCTAGATCCAAACCACAACAATCACACTATTATGTATAATTATAATGCTCCAATAAAAAAGTAATTTAAAATGAAGTAATGATGCATGATTTGCTTTAAAACATAGTGATAAATAAAACAGTCACAAAAGAATGACATATTCTATGGTTCCATTTGTATGAAGTGTCCAGAATAGGTAAATCCACAGAAACTAAAAGGAATCAGGGCTGGGGAAGTAGCTTGGTAGTAGTGCACTTGCTAAGAATGAACAAAACCCTACATTTAATACTCAGGACCACAAAAAGAAGAAAAAAGAGGAAACTAAATTAGTGTTTTCTTAAGGCAATGAAATTAATGTTTGATAGTGAAAAGTTATAAGGTTTCCTGGTGATGAAACATGCTACAGTTGTCAATGTTGACGGGTGCACATGACTATATATGGATTAAAAACATTGAATTTTACATTTTAAATGAGGAAATTGTGTAACATGTGAGTTATATCTCAACAAAGCTGTTATTTCCAATTGAGGGAGAAAGAAAGAAAACATGGACTAGACACGAACTGAGGGAAACAACAGACAAAATATCAAATTTTAAGAGCATCTTGAGTTTTGCCACAAAGGGAACTTGCAGATTATTGATGGAATCGATGTTCACTCCAAGTGATGTTCCAGTGAGCACATCTATGCTGCAGGTCCCAAAGATGCAGAGTAGAGAAAGACATGAAAAATTTAAATCTGTATCTCTTCACAATCTTACTTCTACACATTAAGCAAGATATGAGAGTAAATTCTCATACCTAAGAATGTACTTAGGAACAATGTATGGTTAGAACTATCTGTGGACCATCTGATGAGTCCATACTCCCATCACACTTACTCATGAGGTGTTTATCAGGCATCGATAATGCAGCTGTAATTTTATTAGGGGTGACACTAAGTTGAGGTAGCCTAAGTTAAAAGTTCAAGTTCAGTCACAAGCCGGGCGTGGTGGTGCACGCTTGTAATCCCAGTACTTTGGGAGGCGGAGACCGTAGGATCCGGGTTCGTGGCCAGCCTCAGCTGTCTCTCTCTCTCTCTCTCCCTGTCTCTCTCTCCCTCTCTACCTAGTGAGGCCCTCCACAACTTTGTGAGACCCGGTTTCAAAATAAAGTATAAAAAAATAGGCCCGGGGGCGTAGCGCGGAGGTAGAACGCCCCTGCGTTCAATCCCCGGTACCACAAAAAAAAAGAAGTTCAGTCACACAGAGATAGAAACCCATAATCAGATGAATCACAGCAATGTCCATGGATTTGTTTACAATAGATACCTAAACCCTGAGCTTCAGCAGGACAAGGGTGGAATAATTGACTTCCTATGTGAAGACCTTAATCTATGCGTTACCTCACCACAGGTCTGTGCACAGAATTTATTTCCCCTCAGAACATCACACAACAGCAACACCTTGTTCTAAGTAGCAGCAGCAGCATCCCTGCTCCTCCACACCCTGTGCTACAGGTTCCAAGAGACCCACTCTTCCCCACTCTAGGGTTCTGAGGTTTTACATTTCTGAACAATATAAAAACCTAGAATGTTCCTGTTTTAAAATAATAACAAATGCCAGGTGTGGTGGCACTTGCCTGTAATCCCAGGATTTGGGAGGCTGAGACAGGAGGATCACAGGTTTGAGGCCAGCCTCAGCAACTTACCAAGACTGTTACAAAATAAAATAGGCCTGGGGTATATCTCAGAGATAGAATGTACCTGCATTCAATCCCCAGGACCACAAAAAATAATAAGTCAGTACAAAATGGACTCAGGAATCCAATTGCTAGATGAACACATGACCCCATGTTGCCCAGCACAGTCTCAGTTTACATCAGTGGTTCTTGAATAATTTAAAAAGTTGTTATTTCTCTTCTGAAAGTGTTTCCAGGATGTGTCTCTCTCCCTCTCTCTCTCCCTCTCCCTCATCCCCCTCCTTTGGAGAAAGAGAAGTTGTGGAAATTTTTATATTCAGCATTTTGCTGTTATCCTCTGCAGGAGCTTGAAGAGTTTTTAAGTCATTCCAAGTTCAACATTGTAACTTGTCTGCCCTGCTTTCTACCTCTCAGTATGTACCCAGTATGTTCCCCTCCCACCCTTCTCCACCCTCTATACTCACAACTTTGTCATTAGCATGTTTATTATTTCTAACCTATGTGTTTTGACATCTGGAATTTTCCAGGTGACATGTAAATGATAAGCTAATGTTGACTCCTGTACACCCTGCCCAGTGGACCCAATCCACTCAGGCAAGGGCAGAGGTCCTTGTGTGTGTCCTGGAGTTTTCAGAGCACAGGGAGGAATACTGTGTACCTGGTCAGTGATATGGGCCCTACTCCATTCTCTCTACTGACGAGCAGAGTCTTCAGGGTTTTCAATGGAGAAAATCATATAGTTTACAAATAGGGATAATTTGACTTCCTTTTTTCCTATTTTTCCCTTTTATTTCTTTCTCTTGACTAATGCTTTGGCTAAAATTTCAAGTCATATATTTAATACCTCTGTCCTGTTCCGGATCTTAGAGGATATGCTTTCAGAGTTTCAACATTCAGTATGATGTTGGCTATGGGCTGGTCATATATACCTTTATCATATTGAGGTATGATCCTTCTATACCTACCATTTTGAAGACTTTTATCATGGAGGGATGTTGAATTTTATCACAAGCTTGTTCTCCTACTAGTGCTGAGATGATATTGTGATTCCTACCTTTAATTATATTCATAACAGCTATATGAAAGGACAAAGTAGTAATTTGTGATAACATAGAAGAAACTGGAAGACATTGGGTTAATTAAAATAAGCCAGATGCACAAAGACAAATACCACATGATCTCAATTACATGTGGAATACATAACACTTAACTTCATAGAAGTTGAGAGAAAATTTGTTTCTAAAAAAGGATAAGGAGAGTAGAGGGAGGAAGAGACAGAGGTTGAACAAAGAATACTAAACTTCAGTTAGACATGAGAAATAAATTCTGGTGTTCTATTGCACACTAGGATCACTGTAGAAAAGAATAATGAACTATGTATTCCATAAAGGGAAGAAGACAGGATTTTGAATATTTTTACCAAAAAGAAAGAATAAATGATAGAGGAGATACACATGCTAACACAGATTTAAATATTATGCAATGCACACATATATCAAAACATTACATGACACTCTATTGATATGCACAATTTTAACTGTCACTTTAAAATGAAAATAAAATACATTTAGAGATAAAATTCAAATAACATAAATTAACCATTTTAAAGTGACAAATCAGTGGGATTTAAGTACACTTAGGGTCTTGTGAAAACACCCCATTTTTCTAGTTCCAAAATATTCACATCACTTCAAACAAAACCCATCACGTAGTTTCTCCAAATATTTCTTAAAATAACTTATTGTATATATTCAGCTATGATAAGGATAAATATGATTCCTCACAGTAGTCACCTGTTTCTCCTTTATCTTATAAACCATAGGTACCTATAAAGTCACACAAACAAAACCAATAAGCCCTTTGCAACTGAATCATCTCAAAAGAGAATACAAAACAGACATAATCTTCTCAAGATGCAGACCACTCCCAAAAGCAATTAAATGGTGTCAATATGAAGATAATGGCCCCCTCTAGCCCTCAGTTCCCCAAGTCAAGGCAAAGATTAATATGTCAGGTGAAAGAGGGCTCCAACCAACATTTTGGTCCAGTCTTATCCTTGAGCTCCAAACCAGAAATTGGGGGCTGGCACATACAAAATCTACATGTACATCCTGACAGAGAAAAAGTAAGCCAAAAACAATATAGACATCAAGACAAATAGAAATGCAACAGCTGTCTCAGAGAGAGAAAGAACCAATGAGGTCTAGACAACCTGAAACCAAATCTGTAATGGGTTGGATTTAAAATGTCCTTCTAGTCCTCACAGAAACAAGGTAGGAATGTTGGAAGCCTGGGCTTGGTTGTAATCTCAGTAGTGGATAAGTCCATTACAATGGATTTATTAGGGTGTGGCTAATAGGGTGTGGGATGGTAGGGTGTGGCTGTAGAAAGTGGGTCTCTGGGGGTGTGGCCTTGGGAATTATGTATGGTTCCTTATCCCCTTGCTTGCTGTCTCTGCTTCTAGCCTCCGTGATGTGAGGAGCAGAGCCTGTGTGCTCTCCTTCAGTGCTTCCTGCACCATGTCCTAAGATGCAGACGGCAGTCTCACATGGACAGAACCCAAAAGTTCCAAGAAGCTGAGCATAAAAAAATCTTTCTGCCTCTAAGGTACATGGTCAGGTCTTTTAGATATTAGCAGTAAGAATGCTGACAAAGACAAAATCCAAATGTTTTTCTCTTACTACTCTAAGTTTTCAAAAAAAAAAAATTGAGACTCTCAGCTGAGGACCTTCTAGCCACATTGGTCATGACCTCAGAAGAACTTTCTTCACACATTCTCAGTTCACCTGCACAAGAGAGGAAGTGCATGCCAGAACTAACCAACATTGATGACATTTCCCTCTTCCTGCCATATACCTTTGGTTTCTGAAGGGATAAACCTGGCTCATTTAGCTTTCTGTATTCCTGGACAAAACCAGAGGGATGAGAAAGCAAATTCTTAGGGAGAGCAGGAGAGAGCCATACTAACCCAGTAGAGAGTTTTCCTCTAGACACTGAAGCAGTTCTCCCATGTTTCTTCTGCTCTTTGTGATGAAAAGGCATTGTTAGAATGAGGCCTTCATAATGTCCTTTGTAAATGACTGAGCAGCCATGACAAGATTGCATAGTTAAACCTTTATGAAAGAAGTCTATGGTTTTATTTTCAACATGAAAAAGCTGGAGTCAATAATGCTGAAAACCAAACTTGAAAATCAATATTCACCTCCTGATGACTAGGGATAATGTATACCTGAAATAATACCTAGCATGTATCAAATTCTCACTAAACACGTCACACACATCATCCTATTTCTTCTTTACTTAAAATAGTTACCCATATTATCTCCATGTTTTGCAGTGGACAAATCTGGGATACTAAGAACTAAGGTCCTAAGATATTTCATGAATTTTCCAAGGTTTTGAAGCTTATAAGTGTGTGTACATAGTGGAGGAGGGAACTGGATCCCATGGTCTTGGTCATGACCCAAACTCAGTCACTGCATTGGCTGCCAATAACTCCAGCTACCCTTTATATGGAGAATCAGTTTTGAACAAACTAAAACTACTTAAACATGGAATTTATGCCTTCTGGAAGTGACACTCTGTAACAGATTATAGGGGTCCAAAAGGCCAGACCCCTGGCCTATAAGTGAGCTCTACTCTGTAATACAATCCTGGCTTCAGAGCTCCCCATGATATCAGAGTGAAGTGAGGCACTGCTGAGACCAACTCTTCACTCAGCTAGTTCCTCTTGTCCCATGTAGCTCCCCTCAACCTCCTTCTCCTAGATGTACTCTCTCAGGAAAACATGAGCACCAGAATCATTGCCTCAGTTTCTGCTTTTAGGGACCATGACTTGAGATAGTGGCTAAGTCACAGATAATCTCTATGCACTGACATTCACCTGAGAGATACAGGAGCTACAATTCAGCCCAAATCGGACAGCTCTAGCTATACCAATAGGCTCTGTGTTCTACTGGAGCAAAGGCACTGATTACTCATGACTTAGCCTAAGGCTGAGCTGGGATTAAAAACCCAAAAGCTCCAGCCTCAGGGCCCATGTTCTCTAGGTTTTCTAAACCAAAAGATATTTGTTGCCTTATTTGACCCTCAACAATTACTAGTCAACATAGAAGGTGGTTCAAAATCTATTTTCCTGAACCATAGGAGATGTTTGATATGCCTTTATATTCCTACAAATGGATATAATTCCCCTACATTACCACAGTGTGATCATCAAAATAGAGAAGTAAAAACCAATACTATTCTGCCATTCATCCCATTGACATCATCCACCAGTAGTCACCATAAAGTCCTTTGTAGTGGAAGGATCCAGCCCATGGGGTTGTGTGGAGTTGTCTTTTCTCTTTAATTCTCTTGGATCTGGGATGATTCTCAATTTGTCATTACCTTGTATGAACTTCATATTTTTGGAAACTAGATCCCAGTGGCATGCCTATGTTCAGTTTCTACCATGTTTCTTCATTAATTTATTCAATGTGGCCTCATTGGCAGGAAGATTACAGAGATGACACTGTGTTTTGTCTTTGTTATATTAGTTGTCCCATGTGATCAATTTATTCTATTCCTGAGGATGTTCTCACTGGTTCCTTGATTTAGAAGTTTTCTCCAAGATCTCTATACTTTATAATGAATTTGTATGCTGACAGTAGTACAATGAAACTGTAAATATCTTTATTGAGGTTTCAATTATTTACTTATTCATATACATTTATATAAATAGATATTTCATTTCATAGATAATAAACTATTAATATCATTATTTATTACATGGATCAAACTGGTTCCTCAGTTTTCTTTTTAGTGTACTTTTGGTGCATCCTCATTATTTTTGAGCATTTTCTTCCTTTCCAGTAAAAAAAGGTGTTCCAGGCTTATCCTGGAAATTGTCAAATCTAATCCTGGAAATCAGCCATTTTTCTAAAAACTCCTATTTTCTACAGTGGAAAATGGTATTTACATGCCAAAATCTAGGAACAAGGGATGTGCTCATTGCTGCTAGGATGTCATTGATGCCTAGTTGTGTCAGTGGGAAAATGTAGGAAATATATTTTTGTGCATACATGCACACCCAAACATACACAAACATGAACACAACTGTCCATGATCATTTTATTGAGAAAAGTGTGAATCTATACTGAACCATCTAATTCCAGACTGATTTCATAGGTTTTATCCCAGTTTTCTCCCTTTCTGCATCTGATGCCTTTGACAACAGTGAGAATACATGTTTACAATAGCCTTGGTACGTTTACTTATTTAGTCAATTATTTCCATACAGCATACTTATATCCATCTATCTGTTTCACTCATGGATTTCCCGCCTCAGCTTGCCTGAGTTCTCAACACCTTGCTCATGTCAGAACACTATTAGTATGGACCCTTCTGCAAATTGCATGAACTCTAAAACTCAAGCCAAACATAAAAATAAAATCCAGGCCAGGCTACACCTCCAGTGGATATGTTCCTCATCCTACATGGTCTTTGACTTGGAGGCATCAAGACTCTCCCCTCCACTCCAGTATGCATCCACCAACTTCCTGTGATACATACAATGTCTTTAGAAATAAAACACTCAGGAAGGGAAAGGAAGGAGCATAAAAGGAAAAGAAAGCCCCTGTGAAGCTTCTGATAGCAGATGAAACTGATGAAAATTTCTAGATTTGTGCCCAATTGACACATCAATCCTCTTCTATTCAATATTGATTATATTAGGACAGTAGGAAGTAGAAGATGGAATATAAAGAGATATGAGAAAACATGACTTTGAGATAGGTGAGCTTTGGGAAAAAATAAGGAAAGAAAGAAGACCCTTGGTAAATGGAGGATCAGAACTACCAACATGACTAGTCATGCTGTCTCTTTTGTTACATGAACAAAACCTCAGGCATCTGCTTGTATCAGAACAACCAGAACAAAAGTGTAATCAATTCAAATATCACCATATTCAAAGATTTACACAATGTGTCCGCAATTGATTTATGGCTAGACTGCTTAACCAAGACGAAACATTCTAAATTCCAAATATCAAATGATTGTTGTGGGATTTGATTTACAAAGAAGCATCCCTGGGAACCCACACATTTCTTCCAGGAACATCGTATGTGTAATTACAGAATTCAATGCTGGGCATGTCACTCATCTTCTCTGAGAGACAAGGAAAGCTCATATCCTGCCTATGGAGTGTGTACACCTGTGCTATTCTTTTTATTATTATTATCAGTGGATTGTAAGCACACATTATAATGAAGTTCTTGTGTTAGGGACATATATGCATACAGCACTTAATGAGCTTCCCCCTGACTCCCATGTCACTCCCTCTCCTTAACCATACACGGTATTGAGATTGGCATTGATAATTTTGTATATGTACATCCTTCATCAAATCTCCTTCTCCCCTCCCACCTTCATCTCCTAGATGCCCTCCATTACTCTCTGCTATTCTTTAAGAAATCTTTGTTTGTGCCTTGCTCTCAAAGAGTGTTAGAACTCTTTCCCGTGGTGTAGGTCAAGGACCTGCCAAGATGAACTGAGGTCTCATTGCCTCCTTGGAGAGACCTCCTACTAGGACCCCTATCTGGTGATATTTCCTGTCTTCCAGAAATGACAAGGAAAGTGATGATCAATCAAAAGTAATATAGCACATTATGTAGAAAACTGGAGTTTTGCAAAAAGCTTGTGCTGCAAAATTGCAGAAGTAAACTCTAAATATATTTTACAAGAAATGAGCAAAGTCAAAGTGGACTACCTTCCACCTAACTTAATAACCATACTGGGGATCTGAGACAGGCCCCCCAAACCAGTGACTGTGATGATCAGCAATATTTTCTGGTTCTCTATGATAATGTTTTCTTGCTTCCCCTTCAGGGTACAAAAAGACATCACCTATTTTTGGAAAGAGATATTTATTTATATTCTCAGTATTACATTTATTATACAATACTACAAAGAAAACACTTGGTATAAATTTGACTAATGAAATTACTGAGAAAAGTTTACTCTAATCTGAGATCAAAAGGAATCCACGGTGCTTGGAGGAAGTAGATAGAGATAGTCCCCAAAAGAGACATGATGAATCTCTATAACTGGCACTGATTTTCTCATTTCCTTTACATTACACAACAAAATAAACAAAAGTCTCAAGTTCTGGGACACAGGCTGGAAGAATAGCAAACCAGAAGTCCTTAGGGATGATTGGGCTCCATTTATTTTCCCATCTCTTGACACAACCTTTAGAACAATGGGTTTATCCAGTTGAAGAAGTGGTTTCCTGCTTAATTTCAGTGGAATCTAGAACAGTTGAACAAGCACATTGAGAGGCAATAAATGAAGTGCCAACAACCACAGAAGAAAAGTAGAAAGATACACTAAGAACTTTAATGCTTTACAAACATGAAAAGTCCACTGTTTGCCATCATGTATCTTGATTTCCTTCTACCTATTCTCTAAGCCATATCAAGAATTTATAGAAAAAATGCTCATTCTCTTTTCACTCAGTATTTATTAATTATCTATTCTATAAGGAGCCTAAGACAAAATTCTGGTTGCTTCTGTGCTTCCTTGATTTATATTGGAAATAAACAAGAGTAGTGCTAAAAATTGAACCAGATTTTTAGGCATTACTGCAAACTGTATTTGAAATATGATATAAAGTTATTTTGAGGTTTCTTAAAACTAGCAAGGTGACCCTGACTGGGTACTATATATTTTAACTTTATAAACAGTCTTCAACTTTTTTTTATTCTTTATTTTGAAACAGGGTCTCACTAAGTTGTGGAGGCCTCACTAAGTAGCTGAGGCTAACCATGAACCCAGATCCTCTGGTCTTAGCCTCCCAAGTACTGAGATGACAAGCATGCCCCACCCCACCCAGCACATTCTTCAACTTTTTTTTTTTTGCTCCTCCCAATTGATCCCATTCAGTTTCATGATGCGAAAAGGCCATCAGGCAGCATTATACTTTTATTCTTGACATCTAGCCTTGGCTCAACATTGTAGTGCAAATGGAGTGCTATCTAGTCCTGTGCTGCTTTGCCTAATACTTGAGTTCATTCTCAATGTTGCATCTGGACTTCCAACAAAGTACTCTTCTAAGTAAGGCAAAGAGTAACCAATTTTCCTGGCGATTGGTAAGTAGAAGCTTGTAGATAGAGTAGGATATTTCCATGGAGTATTGACCCAATTCCTGGTAAGCCAGAGGCCTGTTTTCTCCCAACTATGCCCCTGTGTGTACACCTTCCAGGACAGCTACACAGCTGCCCAAAAGACAAAGATGAGATGATGTCCTTCTCTACCCGCCTCTTCTCCCAGGCAAAAGCCTATTGACTTAGCATAGAATTCTCTAGTTCCATCCATTTTCCAGCAAACGACATAAATTTGTTCTTTTTTATGGTCAAAGATAAAATTCTGTTGCCTTGTGTTATTCATTGGCTTAAATTTGAATTAAAAATGTTTTTAAAATTGAAACCAGATTTTTAGGCATCTGGCAAACTGTTTTGGAAAACTATATGGAGTTAATTCAGTTTCTTAAAACTTGTAGGGTGACCCTACCTAGATATTTTATATTGTAATTTTATGAGCAGTCTTCAACATCTAAAGTGTTTAATCAACCTTCCCAATTGATCCCATTCAGTTTCCTGTTGCAAAAAATGCCTTTACAAAGCATTATGTTTTGATTCCTTATGTCTCCTGTTGGCTTAAAATTGTAGTGCAAATGGGGAGCTTTGAGTCCTATGCCGTTTTGACTAATCTTTGAGCACCATTCTCTTCGGTGTAGGCTGGGGGCCTCCAACAGAGTACTCTTCTAATCTCAGTAAAAGGAAGTATAACTGATTGTCCTGGAGATTGAGAAATGTGAGCTTGTAGATTAGTAGGATCTTTCCAGGGAATATCTACCCCAACCCCAGTGTGCCAGGAGCTTGTTTTCTCTCAATTATGCCCAATGAGGGTACACATTACAAGACAGATACACAGCTGCCCCAAAGACATCAAAAATGGTAACTACCTCTACCCTCTTCTTTTTCCAGGCAAAAGCCTATGGGTAAGTAAGGTTTGGATATTAAATGTACCGTCCTGTAAATTAAATTTATTGACTATTACTTCATGTGACTCAATCACCACTGCTGCTAAAGTTCTTCAGGGAAGATATCTCAAAACTTTCTCTAAATTTACCACATTATTATGTTAAAATTTCATGTGACATACGCTTGTTTTTCTTGGTGACAAAAAGATACACACACAAATATACATATGCATAGAGCATCCGCTAAACTTTTGAATTAAAAGAGTTTAAAATTTGTGTTAAAGAGTTTCAAAATAACTGCAAACCACTCCTTAAACATCTTTTGAGGGCTTTTAATGTACCCACTCCCCTGCATGTATACATTGGGTGTTTATGGATGGAATAAAATGAGATCATATAGAAATGAAACAGAGAAATGCAAAGAATATCTAGAGAAACAAAGTGGGACATTTATTGACAAAACGTTAACTTAGGTAGTGATAAGAGTCTGCAGTAATTAGTAACAGAGCAGAGAAGTGAATAGGCCCAGGAGCAGACTGGGAAAGCTCCTTGGAGGTCTTTGGGTATTGAATTAGTAATTGAAGGATGAGAACAAAATAAAGAGAAAAGAGAGAAGAAGGCTCATGTAGTTATTATCAGAATGTACAGGGCACCCAGTGTGTCTGGAGCAGAGCTCTGAATTGGGAGGTCAAAGAGTCAGCATGGCTCACAACAGTGGAAACTCTTTCTATTCAGAAGCATGGCTTTGAAACAGTTATTCTAAACCTTGAATGCACATGAAAACTGATGGATAGCTTTTAAAGCCATAGTCTAGGTGAGTTATTTTAGAATGTCTGAGATGACCTGAACATCCTGAGTTTTTAAGGCTCCTCTGTCATTCTCTTGTACAGCCATGGATCAAGAGCCACCATTACGAGGTGGCTTCTGTAAGTCCTGATGAGGAAAGCACCACATCAACGTCACAGTAGTGTGATCGCATCACCCTGTAATTGTGATTGTGTACACCCTGTAATTACACCCTGTAATTGTGTAATTGTGTCCCATTTCCAGATATCTTCAAACTGCATTTAAAATTTCATGCAATTTCAAGGAGAACACACATAATCATGTCATGCAAATCATCATTAACTCTACCTTGTGCTGTTTGCTGTGGTTTATATGGACACAGATTTACAACTCTAGAATTAAACTGTAAATATGAGCCTTAAAAGCTCATACCTGGCTCCAAATAGATACTTTTTCTATAGAACTGATTATTAAAAGATGAATGAGCATGTTCTCTTTTCTTGCATAGACCCTTCAGTTAAAAAAATACCTCCCAATAAAATATGGCTCATCCAGAAATCTCACTGTCTCACCTGTGTTTCTTTACAAGGCTGCAAAGAGAAGTTCTGCAGTACTCTGACAAGCGCAAGTTTAATGTTGATGAGAGCAAACCTCATGCCAATGCAGTTCCTGGGTCCACTTCCAAAGGGCATGAATATGTAAGGATTGATGTTGTCCTTGTTCTTCTTACTGAACCTGGTTCCACAATAGTAGATGAAATATATATATATATATATATATATATATATATATATATATATATTAGCGTATAGTGGCACACGCTTATAATCCCAGTACTTGGGAGGCTGAGACAGGAGGATCGCAGGTTCACAGCCAGTCTCAGATACTTAGTGAGGCCCTCCGAAATTGAGTGAGACCCTATTTCAAAACAAAGAATAAAATATAGGGCTGGGGATGTAGCCCGGAGGTAGAATGCCCCTGGGTTCAATCCCCAGTACCGCAAAAAATAAATAAATAAATAAATAAATAAATAAATAAATAAATAAAAAGAATATGTATGGTCAATACTCCAAAATATAGGAACAGGCAATGACTTCTAAAATAGGACCTAAGGCTCAGGAAATAATAGCAAGATATAATAAATGGGATGACATTAAATTAAAAATATTCTGCACAATAAACAAGACTGTGAAAAGAGAACCTGAAAAATGGGAAAAAATCTTTGCCATTTACTCTTCCAACAGAGTAATAATATCAAGAATATACCAAGAACTTAAAAAACTTAACTAAGAAAAATGATTACCTGAAAACAGAAAAGTTACTATTAGGAACTACAAAAGACATGGGGGGTAGGAGACAGTATAAATGTAGGCAGGACATGATCGATGCATGATTGATGAATGTATGGTAATGTCACAATGAAGTACATTGACATGTACAATTTAAACAGGTTAGTTTTATGAAGTAGAAATATGGGCTGGGTGCAATGGTGCACACATGTAGTTCCAGCTATTTGTGAGGTTGAAGCAGGAAAGTCACAAATTTGAGATCAGCCTGGGCAATTTAGTCAGACCCTGTCTCAAAATAAAAACCCAAAATAAAAAAGCTGGGGATACAGCATAGTGGTAAAGTGTCCCTGGGTTTAATCCCAAGTACCAAATAAAGGTGGTATATATATCTTTAAACATTGAAATTTTATTCAAGATGAATAAATGTTCTCACTCTGAAAGGCACATAGAAATTTGACTGCAAGCCAGGCGTGTGTGGTGGTGCACGCTTGTAATCCCAGTACTTTGGGAGGCGGAGACCGGAGGATCCGGCCGGGTTTGCGGCCAGCCTCAGCGCTCTCTCTCTCTCTCTCTCTCTCTCTCTCTCTCTCTCTCTCTCTCTTTCTCTACTTAGTGAGGCCCTCCACAACTTCGTGAGACCTGGTTTCAAAATAAAGTATAAAAAATAGGGCTGGGGGTGTAGCGCGGAGGTAGAACGCCCCTGGGTTCAAGCCATGGTACCACAAAAAAAAAAAAAAAGAAATTTGACTGCAAGAAAAAAAGTAGGCTCCTGCTTCAAATGACACTTAAGTTGGTCACATGATACTATAAGAACTTGTAAAAATGCATATATGTACTGAGGAAGGATTAGGAGAATAGCTAGGTCACTAGTAAACTTGTTTTTTATTTCCTTAATCTCATTTCTTCTCAATTTCTTCCATTCTTTGTCATACTCCGCCTCTTCCTTCTCCTCCTGCTCTTCCTTCTCCTCCTTTCTTTCCAGAGTCCAAAATATGCCCAAAGCCCAACTTTGACCCAAATTTCCAGAAGTGCATTCTCAAGTCACCTCCAACAGGGAATATTTCAGATGTCTAGAGTCCAGAAAACTTCACTTTAGAAGAGCCACCAACTATGAGAGTGTGAGAGAGCTGGCACAGGAGAGCAGCCAGGGACAGGACCCAGAGGACCTATGCTCTCCCCTGTCCTCACTGAGGCTGCCTGGACCTTTAGGGAGGAGGACTTCTCAGGCTATCAGTCTACAGTCTTACAATCACACTGAAGGAACTGAATAACAATCTTTCTTTAATCAAATGTAGGATGGAAATGTTTCCTAAAGCTATTGGTAAATTCAGAAAGTGAAGGGAACTGTACAGGAAACCTGAAGGGAATAAAAATGCCTACACACTTAAAATAAGATAGTGTTTAATAAATTATGAAAGATGCATGCAGTCACTAAAATATATATAATATATATATATATATATATATATATATATATATGAATATGTGTGTATAATGAAATAGTGAATAGTTTATGGTTTACTGTAAGTAAAGTAAGCATCAGATTAAAATACAATTAACATGTGATATCATACTAGATTGTAAATATACATATGCACAGAAATATATTTAATACCCTAAGCTATACCCAACATTATATCACATAATTAGAGAGGTTTACCTTAAGGTTTGGGGCTATAGATAAGCATACATTTCTTTTTTCTGATGAAATATTTGTGCAATTTCAACAATTCTCACTTTCTTCTAAAAAAATTTGTAAAAACAAAAAGACAGCCAGGCATGGTGAGGCAGTCTTTGGGAGACTGAGATAGAAGGATTGCAGGATCAAAGCCAGCTTCAGGAATTTAGCCAGACCCTGTTCCAAAAAAAAAAAAATTGTAAAGGACTGGGGCATAACTCAGAGGTAGAATGTCCCTGAGTTCAAAATCCTTAACCAAATAAAAAAAAAGACATAGGTGCAAATTAATGTATGATCACATGTATGTCATCTCCACTAAGAGATAGCATAACATTTTTTGACCAGCCTGGTTCAGGGTGGGTTCCCTCTCCCAGGGGACCTATACCTTTCAGGATGGAACTCTTCAGGCTCTGACTGGTACATTGGGTCATGGTGAAGAGCATATATATATTGGTACCATCACCGTAGTCCCTTTGGGAATGAATACACCATTGAGTTCCACATCTTTCGTAGAGATTCTCTCAAGTCTGTTAGCAACTGGATATATTCTCAGAGTTTCATTAATCACCACGTCCAAATACTCCAGTTCTCCCAAAATGGCATAGCTGGGTAATGCCTAGAAAGAAAGAAACAGAGTTTGATTGAGATTCAGATGCCGCTTTTAATTCAGTCTAGGCAGTACTACTGAGATATTAGGAATGCCAAAGAATAACTCATATTGGTAAAAGATCTGAACATTTACAAAGCACTTTAATAGTTATTTCATAGTTTGATGGTCATTTATCATGCCCTTTGATGTGCTTGCTGTATGGCATTCTTTTGAATATTGGAGAACTTTGGGATAATCCCACTCTGGGGCCTGAAGTTTTCAGCACTGCCATATATTGCTTTTCTTCTTCTTCTTTCTCATGTGAACAAACAAGACAATGATTATTACTCAAGTGAAAAATACCGAAGTCCTTGTCACCTTTCAAAACAGATTTCATATGTCTATTCCAAGGAAATATAACATGGAAAAGAATAAGATCCCCTCTTCCACATAAGGCTTTTTACTTGACAATTTCTGCTTGGTAACTCCTTTGATAGTATATTTAAAACTTGGGAAGAGCACTCTATAAGTAACTTGGGGAGAAATTAGTCTCTCTCTAAACCAGTATGACAAAAAGAAGTTTAGAATTGGATGCCACCAGGATACATAAATTCATTTCTAGTGAAAATTCTAAGGTGGATAGGGAGCTATATTCATCCCCATCCTCTGTTGCAGGACCAGTCTCCTGATTTATGTTTCAGGGCTGCACTGTGAGCTCTAAAGAAGATGCTTTGAGTCCACTGCTAAATCAGCCACACCAGCCCCAGTGGCCAGGTCTCTTTACACCCCACAGACTCCCAGGTTAGGCAGAGATCTATATAAAACATGGGAAATACGTGACTATCATTTACTGTGACATTCGGAGAATATAATATAAAGAGTCAAGACCAGGAGTAAGACATTTTCTTCTTCACCTCTAGCTCTATGACTGGAGTGTGAGGATGTGTGGTGCAGAGCAGATTCAAGTTTGCTTGGTTGGGACAAGACCTGCCTCGCTCAGCTGACAACTAGGCCAGAGCTCCTGCAGTAGAGATAAGTATCCAGACACTCAAGCAATAAATGCTCATTGTTACGTGCCATAGAGATTTGTGGATAATTCTTACTTTGTATTATTCAGTTAATAGCTAATGAATATACCAGGGCCAGCACAATATTACAAAGATCTCCTTTTTCTATGAATAACATTTATTTCTATGCTTCTCTCTTCAGATGCTTCATAAATAATGCTGGTGAAGTTCCTGCCATCCTCCTCCACGCCGTGCAGCCTCTTGGCTTCGGCCGACTGGACTCACTTCGCCAAGGCACATGGTGTCCTGCACTAGCAGCGACCCAGGTCTAGTTCCCCGTGACCCCTCAGACTGACTTCCCCACCGCCATCATGAACATCCGCAATGCCTGACCCGACAGCCTAATGAACGTGCAACACTGCAACCTGCTCTGCCTCCCGGAGAACTACCAGATGAAGTACTATTTCTATCATGGCCTGCCTTGGCCCCAGCTCTCTTACATGGCAGAGGACAAGGACGGCAAGATTGGGGGCTACGTCCTGGCTACGATGGACGAGGACCCCAACGACGTTCCCCATGGGCACATCACCTCGCTGGCCATGAAGTGCTCGCACCCACGCCTTGGCCTGGCCTAGAAGCTGATGGACCAGGCCTCGTGGGCCATGATCGAGAACTTTGGCGCCAAGTTCATGTCCCTGCACGTCAGGAAGAGCAACTGTGTGGCCTTGCACCTGTATTGTAATACCCTCAACTTTCAGGTTAGTGAGGTGGAACCCAAATACTACGCAGATGGGGAAGATGCTTATGCTATGAAGCAGGATCTCTCACCGATGGAGGATGAGCCTAGACAGCCACCCGAGCTGAAGGAGAAGGGTGCATATGTGGTGCTAGGCTCCAGCGAGAACCTGGAGACCCAGAGCAGCGCGGGCCAGCTGGAGAACCCAGCTGCTCGCCATAGTGGCAGTGACAGTAAGGAACCTAGGGAATCCGCGGTGAGCATGGGTGTCCAGGACAGCTCAGAAGACTTGGATTCCACCTCCTAGAGCCTCCTTGAGTGTTGCAGGCCCTTGAGTCTCAACCGCATCTACATTCTGGACACTGGCTTAACCTGTCTGCTCTGCAGCATCTGCTATGGGGTCATCTCACAGTGACCTGATGGTTCCTCATTTTCACCTTTCAACAACAAGCTTCCACATACCCTACTGGGATCATGAAGGAATGATTGGACACAGGAGCCACTGCACAAGAGCCAAGGAAGCTTGAGGCCTGACATTATACAGCCTTCCTGGGCCTACCTAAACCATGCTGCCATTGTATTCTGCTTGTCAGTAGTCCATGTTGGGTGTGGTTATCCTGTAAGGTTGTCTCCTAGAATGTCAGAAGGATGCAGGGCAAACTTGAACATTCCCAGATTCTGGTTTTTGTCATTATTGGTATTATTATTTCATGGCTCTTGGAATTGAACTCAGGGGCATTCTACCTCCAAGCTACACCCCCAGTCCTACTTCATTTTTATTTTGAAATGGGGTCTCTCTAGGTTGATGACAATCTCATTACTTGCTGAGGCTGTATGACAACCTGTGATCCTCCTGTTTCAGCCTCCCAAGTACTGGGATTAACGGGTGTGCACCACCAAGTCCACCTTTTTGTCATTATTTCTCTGGGTTTTCATCCTTGATGAGGTAGACAGGACCATCAAGTCAGACTTGCAAGTCTCATTCCTTCTCTCTGCTGGTAAAAGTATCTGTTTCCTCTTCCTCTCTCTGGAAACACACCCTTTTCCCTTTTCTCCCCTTTCTTAAGGAGGTATTTTTTCCTTTCCCAGTTGGAGAAGGTGACAAGTAAGGGCTTCTACTATACAAGCAGAACTTGCAGATTTTAAAAGGACAACTAGTAATTAAACTGGAATCTCTAATCTGCTTGTTTGTGTCAATTTGTTTTTTTTTCTGTAATGATGTCACTTGCCATTTATTGAGGAATTGTAATGTTCACAAACAATGTTACAGCATCCATTAATACATTTCATCCTATCAGCAACTCTGTGAGCTAGGCATTATTTATTATCTTTGTTTGACAGATGAGGAAACTGAAGCCCAAAGAAGCAAAGTAAGTATCCAGGATCTGAACCCAGTCTGTTTGAATTCAAAGCCAAAATTCCTTCTGCTCTCCTATTGCCACTGTTTGCCAACATTTACAAAAATGTTGAAACTTCAACAAAAAGGAGAATCTGCTATCTTAAAATGTTGTATTGATTTAGCATATGACAACTATGTCAATTGTAAATATTTATAATAATCTTCAATTAGAATCCCCTTTTAGTATTTTTTCATGTAAAAATAAGTGAAGACAAATTCAACAAAAAGGCAAATCTGCTATTTTAAAATGTTGTATTGATTTGATGTGTGACAACTGTGTCAATTGTAAATATTTATAGAGCCTTCAATTATAGTTTCCTTTCAGTATTTTTTCTAGTAAAAATAAGTGAAGAGAAAGTACGTTGACCTCTGCACTAAAAGTCACTAGATAAAGCCAGAGTTATCATTACTTAATGCTGTTTTTATGTTCATGGAATGTGAATTACCAAAGTATATAGCATTTTTATGTTTAAATAGTTATGAAAACTAGAGTGTATGTGGATTTAAGTCTAAGCCCTGACATTAACCATCTGATGACAATAGATAAGTCTGTTCTCTGTAATCAAAATCAGCCCTGTAAATACTTCTTACAAATCTACCCCAATGTACTCTGAGAACGTTTGCCTAATGGTAAATGATTACCTGAGGCATATAGAAAAGGGTTTTTTTCTAAATAAAACAGATTTTGCCATTTTGCGTACCATTGCAAACTTCTATCTTTCTCTTTCCTTTTCTAATTTTCTTCCTTACCTCCAAAGCTATTTTATTCTTTCGCTGCAAGCATCTGTTTATCTCTTTATTTTTAAATAGTACAGCTTTCTAACACCTGTCTCTACGGCAGCATAATCTTACTGATGAAATATTCCATGTTTCCTCGAGTCCTTGTCAACATGTCTTCGTGTTAACAGTTCAGCAGATGGAGAAACAGAAGTAGCCTCAGCTTACCCGAGCGATTTCTCTCCAGCACCAAGTGCACTGACTCTCTCTAGTAACTTGATGATAGGAGTTGGAGCAATTGGAAAATAAGAAACGATATCTGAATTTTACAGTGTTATTTACTAAAGCTATTGGCTGCTTTTCTTTGTTACTAGGAGACAACACAATTACAGCAACCTACCTAGTTTGGGCTATGCCTATTTAGATAATGAAAGTAAAATAAACAATAATACTAATATTGCTTTGGGCATAAATTAGCATGTTCCCAAGTGGTTCCAGGATAATAACAGTGATTTAGCAGCAGCAATGGCTTTTTGCAACACCCAAATTGTGGGAGCCTCTGGCATTGCTTTTTTTACAAAGGACAAATTATGTTTTTTTTTTCTTAGTGGACCACCTGCATTTTACTTATGCATAACCCTCAAGAGACCAAAGCAAGGCTTTGAAGCAATAAAGTAAGAGAGTACTATGAATACCCTTGTGCCAGCTAAAGAGAATGACCCACACCCCCTTCCTTCACATGCTGCTTTAAAAAAAAACTACTGAGTGGCCCAGAGATGGATCTCAGTGGCAGAGCACTTGCCTAGCTAGCATATGCAAGGTCCTGGGTTCCATTCTCAGTACCAAAAGAAACAAAAACCCTACTGAGTGGGCTCAAATTTGTCAGCAAGTTATTTGAAGATGTTAATCACCAGGTGCAATGTTTTCTTTGGTTAAAAGAGAGAAACTTGTGAATGAAGCCTGTGAGTTACCTAGTAAAATCTGTGTGGTTTTCCCTTTGGAGGTAAGAGCAAGAGGCAAAATGTGACTATCTGAAATAAAAATAATGGGGTGTGTGGATGAGTGGGAGAAATGGGGAGCAGTGCTGGAAATTAGACCAATGCTGGGAAGCTCTAGAAAGGATCAAGAAATAGTTTAAAGTTTTCTCCAGTTTTTACATGTGACTAAGTCATCCCAGGGTTATGTTAAAAATGCAGATTTTGTTTGAGTAGGTCTGGGGTGTAGCCTGAGTGTCTGCATTTTAACTAGTTTTGTGCAGTGCTGATATATCAAAATCCAGACATATCAAAATGTATACAATAAAAATGTTTATATATTGTAAAAAATAATGCTGGTGAAAAAGAAATCAATACTGGCTCTATTTCTAAAACCTCCTCTTTCAAGTGACGAGGAGGCATTCTTGTTATGGCTTCACCTCTGCCCTCCCTCTCCAGGTGCCATCCACCCACCCACCTTATTGGGCAAAGCTGCATCAATCTCCTGCTGCAGTTTCTTCTGGACATCTGGGTGAGTGGCCACTTCATACATAATGAATAATTGCATGTGGGCTCATAGCCAGCAAAAAGAGAGATGATTGGTTGGGCCATGATTTCCAGATCAGTGAGAGCTAAGGGAGATGAAACATTTCAAAGTACAAACGGGTCAGTGTAGAACAGTTTAGATGAAGAGGAATTCAGATGAAGCTCTCACATACCCACTGAGAAACATGGGAGAGCTATTCTGTCACGCCGAGTGTTTTTCACTCTTATTTTTATCTTACAGATGCAGGAAAAAGCAAAATTATTTTAATCCAATTAGTCCCAAGGTCTACACTATTCATGGCCATCTGCTGCTCCTCCTGCAACCCTCACCACCACCACAGCAGAATAATATCAAGGGATAATAGTGCTGTCTAATACATGACATATTATCATTATACCCTTTGAATATTCATAAAATATGCTTAGCTGTAAGAAAATAAGAGGCGACTTAGTCGCTCAGGAAATTGTGTTTATCTATAACAAGTTAGAAAATTAACAGTTTGCCATAATAAGGCTTTATTGCATGGGAAATTAAAGATCTTCCAACTAAACATTTTTAAGGGAATTTAGGGAGCAATATTGGGTTACAGAGAAACCCTGGCTCTCAAATAACTGTCCATGACACAGGTGTGGTGGTGCACACCTGTAATCCCTCTATATGGAAAGTTGAAACAGAAGCATTGCAGGTTCGAGGACAGCCCCTGCAACGTAGTGAGGCTTTCAGGCACTTAGACCATATTTTCAAATAAAAAAGGAAAATAGGGCTGGGGTGTAGCTCAGAGGTACAATGCCCCTTGGTTCAATCCCCAGGACAACACACTCACACACACACACACACACACACACACACTCATGCACACTAGTCCATGGACCACCAGCAGCAGCATATTGGAGCTTATTCGAAATGCAGAATCCCAAACTCCACCTTACACCTACCAACCAAGAAAAATTCTAAACTTTTGTGAGATGTGGTGATTTGTATGCACATTCTAGCTGTAGTAGTAGAGATTTTACCTTTGAGAAACATCAGGTAATAGAAAACCTGGGGCACCATTCTTTGAAATGATATCACAATGTATAGAAACTATAGAACAAGACAAAAAGCTGGAAGAGTGGTGACTGACCCCTGTTAAATGAATGGAATTAAAGTAGCAAAATAAAACTTGGGTCCATAGAAGGGCATTGGGCATGAAAAATATAAAAACAGGATAAGGTGAGTGGAATTATCATTGCCTAGCCTATTCAACCATGGCCTGAATGCCATTTCCACAGTACATTCCCCTGAGAGAAACTTGTATTAGACCAGAGGGAGAAAGATAGAGAGATCTACAGACAGATGGATAGAAGTAGATGTAGAAAGATAGAGCGATCTATAGACAGATGGATAGAAGTAGATGTAGTCAAATGGGTGTTCACGGTGTTGTACCACACAATAAAGGAAAAAAAAAAACACCCAGTAGTGACAGTCACACTAGCCCTAAGATTTTGGTTTCTAACCACCGCTTCTCAGGAAAAGGAACCAAGGCTCATTGAATAATTGACTGATTCCAGGTCTATATGTGGAAATAGAAGAAAAATCTGGATTATCCTGCACCAGGAAGTAAGACACTACTCAGAAAATGATAGTTGGAAAGGACACAAAATACTCTGGAAGTTACAATAATAAAGGAGGATATGCATAATTATACATTTGTCAAAACCCACAGATTGCACATGGCTGGGAGTGCACAGAATGCACATGGAACCCTAATATAAACTATACGTTTTGGGTATACTGATGTTCTAGCACTCCACAGGTATATTCATAATGGAGGAATGTGTGTGTGTGTGTGTGTGTGTGTGTGTGTGTGTAGAAGCAGGAGTATATGGGAAGTTTCAATACTTTCCCTCCATTGTGCCATGATCTGAAAAATGTTTTAAAAATAATATCTATTTTAGCAATTAAAATTTCTTAAACAATCCAGGCATGGTGGCGCACACTTGTAATCCCAGTACTTGGGAGGCAGAGACCTGAGGATCTGGGTTCACGGCCAGCCTCAGCTACTTAGTAAGGCCCTCCACAACTTGGTGAGACCCAGTTTCAAAATAAAGGATAAAAAATAGGGCCGGGGGTGTAGCTTGGAGGTAGAATGCCCCTGGGTTAAATCCCTGGTACCTCAAAAAAAATTCTAAAACAGAAAAGGAAATAATGCAAGTGTGTCACATGTAATGGCTTTGAGTGGACAAACCTAAGAATTTCAATATCATAGTAATAAGAAAATGAGAGTAAATTTTGAATCAATAAAGTCACATTGAAAAACTAAATCAGTGAATATATCAAAACTTACAGTTAAGAAGGGAACACTCACCATGCCCTAGTAACTGAATCATAAATGTAGATGAAATGATAGTATTCTAAAGTCATCATTTTGCAGCCATTGTAGTAATAATGAATTTAACAAAAAGTATTCATAGGTGACAAAACCCAAAGGTGAAAGCATGAAGAGGAAGAGGATGTTTACACTGTAACTGCTGAGTGGATGTCCAGATGCAGATCCCCAGGAAGAGGTTCTGACTCAGTGCATCTGCAGAAGGCTGGGCTGAGACTCCACATTTAACTGATGTAGGTCATCCAACAGTACTGACAGCTTGTAGGTGTGAAGTGCTTGCTTATGGTTGCCCTCCAAATGCTGAGCATAATCATGAGGGCACTGAGCATAATCATGAGGGCACTCATCCAGGAGCCATTTCTTCTGTGGCCTTTGCTTGGCTCCAGGCCACTGACTGAGCGAGGGAGGTCCAGACACAGTGCCACCACCAGAGAAGTGAGATCAGCAGCCCCCTCTGCACTCTGAAGTGACCAAAGGAGCAGTATTACATTACCTAACTGCTTACCCTTTATCTACTGGACTAGAGTGCTTTGAATAAATCAGATTACAGTGTGGGGCTATAAATTATCATGTTGCTCAAAAATAAAAAACAAACTGTCAAAAAAACTGATACAGCATATGCTCCTCAAGTCTTATATAATGAAGAAAGAAATCAAGCACAGAGAGAAAATTGGGAGACTCAAAAATATAAGGAAATTAACTGATGCATTCAAGAATAACCAAAGGGCCAAAGAAGAACTGAAAAGACCAACTAAAAATTCTCTTCTGATGAGCGTAAGTGAACACACAGCACAGCACATTTGTGAGAAGAAGACAAAGCAAAGGTAAAAGGGAAATTTATAGCTACATTTCTTGAATAATAAAAAATTAATTAAACTTTACACTACAAATTACTAAAAACAGAGTTAATTAAACCTAAACCAATGAGAAGGAAGAGTTTATTATAGAATAGAATGAAAACTAATAAAATTGACAATAAAAATAATAGAGAAGAACAATAAACTAAAGCAGTTTCTATGAAAATACCAAAGATGAGACAAAGCCATACATAGCTTAACCAAAGGGGAAAATAGATTATTCAAATTCTAGACAGGCAAAGTTAAAGAAGAGAAATTAATACTGAAGTTTAAAACAAAAAAAGAATTTTAAAGGTATTCTCTTAACAACAATGAAACTAAAGTAAGTGTATAGTTTAGATATTTAGATGAAAGGACAAATCCACAGAAACAAAAATAGTAGATGTGACTCAAAAATAAATTGAAAATATGAATAAATACGCAATACACACAGAGAGTGTTTTTGTAATTAAAAGCAATTCATGAGGGAAAGGAAAAGAAAGTTCAGTTCCAGTTGGCTTCGGTGCTGATTTTTACCAAACATTTAGAGAACAGTTAATACCAATTCTTCAAAAACACTTCCAAAATTTAGAAAGATAGTAAACACTTCCAAATTCATACTATAGTCCCAGTATTGCATGATACTAAAACCAGATGAACATATCATGAAAAAGAAAACTACAGACAAATATGTATTATAAATGTGGATGCACAAATCCTCAACGAACGCTAACAAACAGCATTCATCAACACATAAAAGTAATTATATGCCAGAATCATGTGGGGTTCATCCCTGTGATACAAAGGTATGTAATATAGCATTTAATCCAATGAAAAACAAATACTAAATAAGAATAGGAAGAGACACAGAAAAAAACATTTAACAAAAACTCAACATCAAAATACTAAACAGACTAGGAATAGAATCAGATTCACTCAACCTGATGAAAAGCATCTAAGAAAACCTGAAGCAATCAGCATACTTTATAGAGCAAGTATTTCCACAGAGGATTCATTTACTAGAACTGAAAAACAAATTCAGCTAAGTTTCAAGATACAATATCAGAACCCAAAATTAAATTGTATTTCTGTACAAGCAAGGAACAATCCCAAATTGCAATTAGCAAAAACATTCAATTTACAAGAAAATAAAATACTTAAGAATCAATATAACAAAACTGTAAGTCTTATATTCTGAAATTACAACACATTTATGAAATGGAATAAAGAAAATTTAAATAAGTAAAAAAGGTATTCCACGTTCACAGTTAAGAAAAATAATACTGCCAAAATAGCAATACTCAAATTGATCAAATAGATTAATTTTACACATTCTGAATCATGATCAACCCTGGCTACTTTGGGGAAACTGACAACTTGATTTTAAACTTCACATGAAATTTCAAAGGAATCATAACATCCAAAACAATTTGGAAAAGGAAGAACAATGATAGGATTCATATTTCTTGTTTTAAAAATGCATGGCAAATCTGTTAGAATCCCAAACAAAAGTTCCTCTATCTTGACCAGAAATTCCCAAGTCTTGCTCAGTACACCTGCTTCTGGAAAATGTCCCCACTGTCTTGCCTAAGACTTGCCTAACAAGCCTCTTGCTTATCAGACCCCTCTGCTGATAAGAAAGTACATTATCCTTCTTAACTGTGATGTAACAACCCCCTTGACAATAGTTATTTCTCCCCCTGCCCTGTGGAATCTCCCATTAACAGCTGCCCTTGGTGATAGCAAACTACATTCCCCCTCCCTGTAGAATCTCTCCTTAAACAACTTATAAAAACTTCTAGTCTCTAAACAGACATGGACTCCAACCTTTCCTGGAGACCTCCCCACCGGTTTTATTCCAATAAAGCCTGTTCTATCATTGAGTCATCTCCTGTCTCTTCCTCCCACAAACCTTTCATGATGGTTCCGAAACCCGAGACAGGTAGTGAGGAATCATCGGGTAAGTTCCCACTTGCAACTTGGGAAGCAAGGGGCAGTGGCAGCTCATCCCAGGCTAACTCCCAGGTCCTGAGGGACTTCTGGTCCTGGCTCCTGTTCCTCCCTCCCTCGCTTCTGTTCCTCCCTCCCTGCCCCTCTCCTTCCCCATGGCTCCTGCAGTAACCACCTGAATTGCTGCTGTCTCGCATCTATCACCGGCCAATTCATCATGTCAGGGTAAGTCTCCACTGTTTCCTCCCATTTTGATTCTCTCAATGGGTCCAGGACCCCCCATATATCTCTTCAGGAGTGATTACCAAAAGTCCTAGCTCTGGATGAGAGCAACTCCCAAAGCAATCCAATATTGTGGGACCCTCTGTTTCTTGGGGATGCCCAGAGGCTGTTTGATTGGTCCTCCCATTCAGAGGTTTCCGGACAGTTGGGGAATGACCGCCCCATTTAATCTCCGAGTGTTCGGAAACTTCTTGGGAATTGGTTTTAAACTTCCCCTTCCAAAGGCTTAGGGCTTTCCCACAGGTCTCCGAGGGTCCAGACCCTCCCACCAACCAACTCAAAATCTTCAAAAGTCCAGGACCCTCTCAGAAACCAACTCTCACTCCAGGGTTTAGCCCCCACCCAGCCGAGACCACTCGCAATTAAAACTCTCCCTCCATGGGACATCCCACTTGGTTGCCTCCTTCACAACCTTAGTGCCCTTTGCCCCGTGCCAGTCATTCACCCCAAATGCCTAATATCCTTCTGCAATACAATTTGGCCTCAGTACAAAGTACACAATGACACTCAACAGCCAGAAAATGGCATTTTCCATTTCCAAATTTAACGCAATCTCTATACTTTCAGCACCACAGCAGCAGATGGGCAGAGGTGCCCATCCCCTCTCTCTTACAACAGTGCTTCCCCCACAAAATATTCCTCTTGAATGAGTACCCCCATGCTCTCATTGTCTTTGAACTCTAAATCCATGTAGGAATTCAGTGGTTCCTCTTCTCTTTTCTTTCCCATTCTCTGCTGCAGGATTTCCCATAGGCTTCTTAGTTGTCAGTGTTTTGTTGTGTAAAGTATGACTAGAATGTAAGTGATATCTCCCACACCCCTTTTGAGACTAAAGGAAAAAGTGTTGCTTTTAAAACCGGCTACTAGCCATGGGACTTAAAGGAGGATCTCTCTCTCTTTTTTTCTGGCCTAAGCCCACTCCCCCTTAGAAGATGAGTGCTTGCTCTTAAAAGCACCAAAGATAGGATCCACCCTTTAGACTAACATACCCCATTCCTGGGTCAGAGGGAACATGTCACTCATTTAGAAAAATGCACATGAGGGATTGGTCTCCCAGCATTTTGAGCCCACTCACATTTCGTCAACCGTGGGATCCTTCGGAGACACATGTTGAAGGAAACCAACCTTGATGTAATAATCAAGGGAGTTTCACTAAGTACCACATATTTAGACCTGATACTTCTTAAAGGTCAATTTTATCTCTCTAAAGTTTTTGTTATAAATGTAAATGTGAAGTGTCTCTAATCTCATGTTTTATGGCCTAGCAAAACAAGTTAGTCTGTCCTTTGCAGTTAATGTCGGAACTTTGCCTTAACTAAAATGTTGATTCACACATTGATTTTTCTATTACTTGGTACTCAATATCTGAGGAAAAAAAGTGAGTTCAACCTTGTCATTTTAAGTAGACACAGCCTCCTTGTGTGACCATTTGTCTTAATTAAGATAAATACCTAATGATACTATTTTAAAAAATAGCTCTACCTTTGCGTAGCAGCAATCACTGTACTTAAGATGTGTTTTGTCATCTACCAAACTTTGTTTTATCTAGGAATGTCCTGGGATTCTCATTGAGACTCTTCCTGAGGTTTTGTATCATTTTTATAAAGTTGTAAATTAAGGCAGAGAATGTAGAAAAAAAAAGTAGGAAACTAGTTTTTTGTTACCTGGCTTGGCCTGATGTAAATTAGCAAATTAAGGCTTGTTCTGTAAATGGGAAAAAAAATGGGCAAAGATCTAAGTATTTGTGGGTTTCCCTCTGAAAAATAAATGGTGATGATGTCTGATGCAGAATCTTCCTCATGGCAAGTAGCCACCTAAATTTTGATTTAGTGTCAGTCTTGACTGGTGGATCCTGTCCCAGTCATCCTCTGCTAGTATCCATGTTTGTTGTCTCTATTCTATAATCTATTACTCCCTGCCACAAGACAGATATCGGTGATAGGTTGTGTTTTGACTTATGGAACTTTGAATCTGGCACTATGTTTAGTAAATATCTATAACTTTCTTGCCCCCTATCTGTGGGGATATACTATCTGGCAAATAAAAGTCATAGATATTTGTTTGATGTCTGTTTTTATGTATGTCTGTACCCGTAAGTGTATTGTCTGTCTTTTGTCTACATTGTACCAAAAATTGGCAAATTAACAAATAAGCACTCATAAAATAAAAAAAAACATAACAACAGATGCCTCTTAGTTCATGTGGCTTAAATAAATCTGATGACTAAGTAAATTTAAGATTTGTTCATGAAATTAAATAAAAATGTCCTTAAAATTATTAACATGTGCTTTTTTCTAGGTAGTCAATCAAGATTGTTTGCTTCTGTAGTATGTTTCCAAATACAATTATCATTGCTTTTGAAGATTTTCTCTATATCAGGAAAAATGGTTTAAGACATTAATAATGTTTATCTGACAACTTAATTTTTCAGGAGCAATTTATGATTTAATTATTAAGTTAAATTGGATAAATACAAAATGTAATTAATGCTTTAAAATACTCTTGGCTTAAATTCCATAATATCATTGGGCCTATTGAATGGGCTCCTAAACTGTTAGTATATAGGAAAGCAATACAGTGGGATGGCTTTGTTTTGGGTGTTTACTAAAAACAGCAAAGTGCTGATCAGGGTTCAAGTCAATGTATGATTTTGTATGCAATTATCCATTCTTTTACCTGAACACCCTAAAAGTTTAAAGACAATGATCAAACAAATATTGCCCATCTTGCTGGAAAAGCCAAACACAGATAGACTAGGGATACTTCCCTTGGATACAAAGGGAAGCCACAGACAGGCAGCTGTGACCAAGAGTCAAGAAGAGGTGCTACCTCTCTGTATCACCGGTATCCATGGATGCATCCAGTAGACTCATTCTGCCCATGGCCATGCAAGGACATGAATCAGGTTCTGGAAAAAAGTAGCACTTTGGAGCAGTCAGAGAGTGAAAGGAGTTAAAAAGACACTCTTTTCTTCTCTGTCTTTCAGATGGTAAACTCCCCATCTGCCCACATCACTAGTGCCCTCTTAGATTATATCTTGTAGAACTGGGACTCTGTTGACCCCCCCCAGACGCCAAAGAGAAAATGCCTAATCTTTTCTTGTACCTGAAATTGGAAATATAGATTAAAGGATAAAGACAATGCCACTAGAGGAAAATGTAAACAATGACACTATCTTTCATCTGGATCTGTTTTGCAGGAGAAGAGTTTGTGTTAAGGAAAAATCCAAAACTATGCCAGCAAAGTTAATCGTACATGGCCCTTCTGGCCACAATGACATGAAAATTTACCACACCACCAGTGCCCCAAAACACCAATAAATAAATAAATAAATAAATAAGTAAATAAATAAATACATACATAAATACATACATAAATAAAATGAATATTTATAATTATTTAAAGTGTACTCTAAAAGTCACATTAAATGCATTGACACTATCTCTAAAACAATTAGGCTTTCTTAAGAGATTGACCAGTTTCTTGGTAAAATTTTGTAACAACTATCCTAGATAGCAAAAATTTTATTTTATCAAGACAATTTTCTGTGTTTTTTATATTAAAAACAAGTAGGTTTTTTGTTCTAGGTAACAATTTACTACAAACTAGCTTAAACAAAGATTTTGCATTTTTATCAAGATAATATCTTGTGTTAACTTTCATGATTTGATTACTTAGCAAGCTGCATCTTAGCAGAATCCGCGTTTAAGTATGTATGGTTTCAACCTGTTAAATGACCAATTTGTAACTCAGGCTGAGTGAACAACTATTACTTTGGTTAGATGATAGATGATAAATAGATATAGATACATAGATGATAGATAGATATAGATATATATGATTAACATCCTATATATCTGTGACTATAGATGTGTATACATCTGAGGGCTAAATATGCTGTGCATCTGAGATTTATTTAAATGTTTCATAAAAACTACAAAGTTAGATTTATGGGCTTTATATACATGAAGGATAACCAATGAGTATATCTTTATGCAATGTGCATTATATCTACACCTTAATCATATAACGTGCTTAGTGAAGTTATTTAAACTCTCACCATTCACAAATCTCTATCATTTAAGACCTGGTTTACATCTGTATGCTTTGACTGAATGTTTTATTATTGTATAAGAGAAATAGAATTGTCCATCAGATAATAAACCTATTTCTGATCATTAACACTGTTCTTTAAACTTATAAAAGGATTAAATTATTCTTTGATTTTTGTCAGTGCTGTTAACCTACATAGACCTGTAATTATAGTTATCTTACTGAGCCATGGGTTCTAAATTTTAATCCAAAAGTAAATGCTAAGTTAATATATTTTAACTTTTGTGTAACTGTGTTGTTAATTATTACTGGCTTCTTTGTATGTTAAATATGTTTGTGTTTCCCAAGTATCTTCTGAAATGCAAAGCTTAAAAATCACTTTACCAAGCTGGTATCCTCCAAACAAAAAAATTGTTAATAGCAATAGTCTTTTTGATGTTTATATTTGTGTTTTATATGTAAACAAGTCAAATTTAAATAAGAATTTGTTTATCTCATTAAATATTGTCAAGACTATTATACAGACTGGATTTGTCTTGTCCCTAATAAATTTATTTTGCACTTTCCTTGTACATCTTTGTAACTGTTATCTGTTAACATTTTATAAAAGTACAACTTCTAACAGAATAACTTAAACAGGGTTCTAATATCCATTTCATGGAAAACAGATAGGCTATAATATTGACCCCATTCATTAACAAGGTCTGGTAAAACTGACCTACTGGATGTTTAACAACTGAGACTTGGAAAACAATCAAGAAATAAAAGGACTAAGTAAAAAACAGCAAATGTTTTGGTCCTTGCCCCCCATGGTAAAATAGGGCCCAGGCAATTGATGGGACTCCTAAGAGCACTGCAAAGCTGGTGATTCACCCCTCCCCCCAATCAGGGTGATGTGAAGATCACAGAGACTAAGAGCCACCAGCACAAATTCTGTAAAAAGGAGGGTCATTGAAGAGGGAAACATCCCCAGTATTTCAAGGAAAGACATGTGGTCAGCAAAACCATGACCCATCCTAGCAGATGGCACAACTGGTAGAGGAAAAGTCTCACAAAGTCTCTAAGAATAACCCTAAGGAGCCTTGACTCTGAGCTTAACAGCAAAGTAATTTTATACAAATTTATGTTTGCCCAATACAGGGCTACCTACTTGGCCTTGAATACCCAGCATAAAAGTTTAACCAGAGACAAGTGTGCTATTCTGGGGTAAAAAGAAATCTATAGTTGTGGAGTCATTTAAAAGACCCCCACATAACTTAACTGGATATCTTCTGACTTTGGCTCTACCATTTGCACATGAGGCCTCTGTGCTTACATTAAAGCACTTCCCTGTATGCCCTGTAATGAGTGTCCCACTAGACTCCCATCAATCCAAATTTCTCCCACCAATGGCTTATAAGGATTTAGATACTCACACTGCCAAAATAGGAGGACTCTGCTTATTTCTACAGGAGGACAGCTATATCTATGTCAACCAATTTGGAATAGTTCAGGATGCCACCTAAAGGGAAAGAACAGTCAAACTCTTGAAGAAATCAACTGGCACCTGGGGACACTGTCCAAACACCCAGAACTGGGCACCTTGGACTGTTCCAATTATGCACCTCTCGATGTTCTTCTCTTCATAAACATTGACCCTTGCATTTTAAAATTTACTCTCTCATTTTTGTCTTACGAAGGCTTGACTCTGTCATCCAAGCTGCCACCCAAAAGCATGTAAACACTGTTCTTCTTTTCAGACAGAACAGATACCAAAAGCTGCCCAACCCCACTGACCTCAACATCCCTGTTCCACAAGAAGCAGATATGGAAAAGACTTGATGTCTTCTGTGCCAACTCTAAACCCCCACCCTTTTATTCATTAAGAAAGAGTGTAAAATGCTAGAGTCCCAAACAAATGTTCCTCCATCTTGACCAGAAATCCCCAAGTCTTGCTCAGTACACCTGCTTCCCAAAAATGTCCCCATTGTCTTGCCTGAGACTTGCCTAACAAGCCCCTTGCTCATCAGACCCCTCTGCTTATGGGAAAGTGCCATTATCCTACTTAACCATGATATAAAAACCCCCTTGACAATAGTTAAGCATCGCTCCCCCTCCCCACCCTGTAGAATCTCCCCTTAACAACTATTCTTGGTAATAGCAAACTACCATTCCCCTCTCTGTATAATCTCTCCTAAAACAATGTATATAAACTTCTAGTCTGTAAGTGGAGATGGGTTCCAACCTTTCCTGGAGACCCCCTCCACAGGTTTTATTCCAATAAAGCCTATACTGCCATTGAGCCATCTGCCATTTCCTTCCTCTTCCAAACCTTTCAAAAGCTACAATAATCAAGAAAATGCAATACTGGTATAAATGCAAACCAATGGTAGAATTTAGAGTTCAGAACTATACCTGTATGTGTATGGTCCACTGAATTTTGACAAAGGTACCATGGGCACTAAATTGGGAAAAACAGTCTTTTCAACAAATGATGCTGGAATAATTGAATACCCACATGCAAAAGGATAAAGAGGTACGAATACCTCACACCTACCTCAAACTGCATCAAAGATAAAAGATCTACAACTATATAGCTTTTAGAAAAACAAAAGAGGGTAAACTTTCATAATCTCTGATTGACAATGGAGTCTCAAAGTTAGAAACAAAGCACAAGTAATTAAAGGAAAATGCATAAATTATATATCGTCCAAATTAAAAATTTTGTATTTCAGAGGACACTATCAAGAAACTGAAAAGACACATACAGAATAGTGGAAAATTTTGCAAATTCTGACAAAAGAATTGAATCCAGAAAATATGGAGAAATCTTACAACTCAATAACAGAAACATTAAACTAAAGAAGATATTAAAATTGCCAGTGTTGCACTAATGAAATACAAATACAAACCACAGAGATATACCCCTTCCCACCCAGTAGGAGGACTATAATCAAAAAATGAGAAAAAAAAAGGTGTTGGATATAACAGAGAGAAATAGGAACCCTCATGAATTCCTGGTGGAAAAATAAAATTCCACAGCTATTGGAAACATTTTATCAGTTTCTTAATATGTTAAACACATAAATATTTATAACTCAGCAATTCCAACACCAAAATATGCCCAGAAAAATTGAAACTGGTATTTGAACACAATATTGGACAGAAATTCATGACATCACTATTCACAATAACCAAATGTGGAAATAATAAAAATATTCACCTACTGATGAATGAATACGCAAAATGTGTCATAATACACAATTTTTATTAATTGTTCATAAAAATAACATAATGATACGTTTTACTTGAAAACATAGTACTAAATGAAAAAAGCCAGCCACAGAAGACCACATGTTTTATCATTTCATTTAAGTGTCTAGAATAGGCACATCCACAGAAACAGAAAGTAAAATAGAGGTTGTTTAGGGCAAGTGAGTGGGGTTGAAAGTGAAAAGCTACAAGGTTTCTCAGTTGAGAAAAATGTTCTATAGTTGACAATGGTGACTGGTGTGCAAGATTTTACATACAATTAAAACCCTGAATTGTACATTTGAAGTAGGTGAATTATATAATATGTGGAATTATATCTCAATATATTATGTTTTATGGGAGGGAAGAAAGGAGGGAGAAGAAATAGTTTACTTACCTACTGAGAGAAACAATGGATCCAAGAAATCAATTTTTAGGAGGTTCTTTGCTTTTTCCACAAAGGGATCTTGCAGGTTATTGAGGGAGTCGACATTCACTCCAAATGATGTGGCAGTGATCACATCCATGCTGTAGGCACCAAAGATGCTTAGTAGAGAAAGACATGCAAAATTAAGCTTTGCACCCATTCCCAGTCCTTCTGCTATGCATGAAGCAAGAAGTAAGAATAAATTGATATGACCAGGCAAGACAGAAAGACCCTCACACTGACAGAACTATCTTCTGGACCATGTGATGAGCCTATGTTCCGATCACACTCATTTGTGAGCTCGTTATCACATGCCAATGACACAGCTTCTCTTGTGCTAGGCATGATGAAGATGTTCCGGTGCGTTATACTCACCTCCAAACTCAAGGAGCAAAATCACAGAGCCATAGAGACTCATAATCATACAAATGAAAGCAGTGTTTGTGGAATGTGGGCATTGATAGAGTTTTAAGCACTGAGCCTCAGAAAGACAAAAGTCGAATAACTGATTTATTAGGGGACTCAATTAAAGTGAGTTTGACCTAGGTTTTACCTGAGCACAGAATCTCTGCCCAGAACTGATTCCTCCTCAGCACATTATGCAACAGCAACATCCTGTTCTGAGCAGCAGGAGCATCATCCCTGCTTCTCCACACTCCCTGCTACAGTTCCTGAGAGACCTGCTGATTCCCCACTGCACAGATCCGAGATTGTTCTGAGGGCAGTTATTACTGTACCATGTAAGAACTAAGAATATTCTCATTAAGACTAATAATAAGCCAGGTGTGGTGGTACACTCTTGTAATACCCGTACTTTGGAGGCTGAGACAGGAGGATTGCAGGTTAGAAGCCAGCCTCAGCAACTTAATGAAACCCTGTTTCCAAATAAAAAATAAAATTGGGCTGGTGTGTAGCTTGGAGATAGAATGCCCCTGAGTTCCATCCCCAGTACCACAAAAAAAGACTAATAATAAATCAGACAAGATTGAAAATGGTAGAATAGAGGAAGGCAGTACATTCCATCTGCTCCATAATTTGGAATTGAACCAGTGTGAAAACTCCTTGGCAAGAGAAGAAAAACCAGTCTGAGTTCAGCAAAAAAGAAAAAAAAGTCAGGTGTAACTTAAGTGTATCAGGATATACACAAAGAGCAGATGTCTGAAAAGAGCTCTGTGCATCTCTAGTGAGTGAAGAGCTGAGGTGGGAGTCATCTGATGAGCTCATGCTGGACCTGGAGGATACACTAAGCTGTTCCAGCCAGCACTTGCCCAGAGGCATAGTGGGTGCCAGGTGGGTAGTACCTGAAAAAAACACAGAGAAGATTGAACTCAGGGGGTTCTGCTTGAGATAAAGAGGGGAATGCAACACACTTCTCTATGTCTCACTAGAGAACTAGAGAATCCGTGTCACCATATGAAGAGCATCTAGGAAATTGAGCAGTTAGATGTGTCTAAATTTGGGGTCTACACCTTGGAAAGCCACATTCAAAGGCAAAGGAGTCTCCAGGTCCTGCAGAAATTCTTCCACTGAGGGTGGTTAGTGACCCTGCCCTTTGAGTGGAATCCTTGGATGGCCCTGTGAGCCAGAGGACCAACAGAGATCAGCATCTGCTTGGCAATTAGAGTGTGTTGATAGAATCTCTCTGAAAAAGGTACCAATTTCAAGGTTTCAATCAAACCTAGACCCCCACTGCAAGTTAATTGCTGTAATTCATCACATTAACAGAAACAATGACAAAAAACACATTATCATCTCAACAGACTAAAAAAAAAGCATCTACAAAACCCAACACCCCATTTATGATAAAAAAAACTGAATGAATTAGGAAAAGAAGGAACTTACTGCAATATTATAAAGGCAATATATGATAACCCAACGCCAACATTATGAATGGAGAAAACTGAAAGCATTTCCTCTAAAATCAGGAACAAGGAAAGAACATCCACTATTTCCACTCCTACTCAATTTGTTTTTTTTAATCTTAAACACAGAAATTTGTCAAGAGAAGAAACTTAAAGGGATACAAATATAGAAAAATGAAGAGAAGTGATCTCTTTGCAGATGATGTGTGTGTATATTTAGAAGATCCAAAAATCTCAACCAAAAAAATCTAGAACTGATACACAAAGTCAGCAAAGTATTAAGGTACTAAATTAACTTTTAAATATTAATAGCTTTTCTATACACAAACCCACTGAAAAAGGAATACAGAAACAATATCATTCATAATATCCTTAAAAACATAATCAGGAATAAATCGAACCAAGGAGGTAAAAGATTTCTACAATGAAAATTACAGAACACTGAAGAAAGAAATTGAAGATAAACTTAGAAGGTGTAAAGACCTGCTAAGTTTTTGGTAAGGCAGAATAAATATTGTTAATATGGCCATACTGGGGAGATCCAAGATGGCAGCCAAGGAAGCTACCACACTATGATCTCTCTGAGACTTGGATCTCAATTTCTGTGAAAGCAACTTCTCCACAGGAGAATAAAAGCAGTAAAAACTTGAAGTAAACAATAAAAAGTTTCAAATGTGATGGAATTAAAGCCAGAAGACAAAACAGAGGGAAGTAAAAAGCTCCAAGTGTCTTACCTAAGGCATGGTGGTGGTGCCATCTTGGCGGGATTGCACTGGCTGCTACCAGCATTGCGGCTTCCACATGCCACCAGCAGAGAAGCCAGAGACCTGTTGTAAGTTCAACTGCAGATCAGCAGAGATGAAAGCAAGTAGCGACTCGCTCCACACTCAACAGACCAAACAGCGGTGGCTACAGCGGCTGCAGCAGTGCCATCTTGGCAGGACTTTACTGGTGGCTAAAAGCATTGTGGCTCCTACATAAGACCAACAGAGATGCCAGCGACCTGTTGTGCATCCAGCAGCTGCAGAATAGCAGCAGTGAAGGTGAGTAGCAACTCGTTTCATGCGCAACACAGAAAAAAACTACTGTGTTGGCAGAAGCGGCAGCGGTACCATCTTTGTCAGACAGCGCCAACAGCAACTGGCATTGTAGCTTCTGCAGGCCACCAAAAAAGAAGCCCGGGAGCTCTTCTAGAGCCAACACTGCAGAGCATCAGCGACAAGAGAGGGAAACAGTTCGGTCCACACTCGGCAGAGTCCCCAGGGCCCGGAGGCCTGACCAGAACCTGCAGGAGCAACTGAGCCCATCCTCCCCACAGATATTAAGAGCAGCACTCAACGAGACAGTAAGTCAATGAACCATCCCAGGGGGAGACCACTCAGCGCGGCTACAGGGACTCATCTGAAATGGTGCAGATTGCCCCTGCAGAGGTGGGAATGGGGTCTGCTGTGGGATGTGGTAGACATGTGGATAAGCAGACAGTAACTGGTGACATTTGGGTGGGGCACACTTGCAACCCACAGGTTGAAGCACCCTTATAGAGTCTCCGGGGATCAACACAGGACATACAGCTGTGGTACCTGGGGAAAATTGGACCAAACCAGCCCTCTGTGGAAAATGTGGAGTTCCATGTTTGCACAGAATTGGGGCAAAGCGACACCCACTGCAGTGGTAGGCAAAGAGAGACACAAGCCCGGGCCCCCTGCTGGTGACATCTGCCATAGGTGTAGATAGAGAGAGACATAGGGACAGGCCAAGTGGAGACCGTGGAGAACCACACTTGCAGTGAGACGGATAATAGTGGCACTGGTCACTTGCACAGGTAGTGAGAGGCACCAGACAAGGGTCCCAATCACTGAAGGAGACCAAGAATTGGGCCTGCAAATGGACATTATACCAAGCAAGTGAGAATAACCATTCAGTAAAGGCTATTCACCTTTAAGGCTCACCAAGTAGCAACTATCTACCTCCAGGATAAGAAACCATAAAGGGAGAGAGATTAGATAGGATACCTACAGAGTGAAAGAGAGAGAACTACCAAAAGCAACAAAGGTATAAACATAAGAAACCTGAAATCAAGTAAAGGAAGAATAGCAAACAATGAGCCCCCACAATCCCACAACAATAGAACCCGCCAACTCAGAAGTACGAAGATTGCCAGAAGGACAATTCAGAATTTCAATAGAGGAAATGATGCAGGATTTCAGAAAATAATTCAGAGAGAGCCTGAAAGAAATCAAGGATCAAATAAGCAAAGAATCCGACACCCTGACCAGGAATCAAAAAGAAGCTCTGAAGGAAGTGAAGGATACAATAATTGAAATGAAGACATCAATACAGACCATCAACAATAGACTAGACCACATGGAAAACAGAATCTCAGTCTTAGAAGATGACCTCTCTAAAAATGAACACATAGCATGTAAATTAGAAAAAACAATTCGACAGCATGAATTGGACATTGAAGAGATGTCAGCCAGTCTTAAAGGAGGGCTAAATGTGCAATGTGTGCATGTATGATGTTCATACCCTGACATATATCAAAATGTATAATTACAATGCACCAATAAATGAACATAAAAAAAGAATTAATGAGGTTAGCCTCAAACCAGCACAAATGGGTTTCCTAAAGGGACCACTTATCTCAACTTAAAAAAAAAATCTGAAATAACATGATTTTGCAACAAGTACTAAAAAATAAATAAATAAATAAAAAAGAGCAAACCTAAGAATAATAGGCATAGAAGAGGGATTAGAAGCTGAAACTAAAGGAATCAATAATCTATTCAGAGAAGTAATATTAGAAAATTTTCCAAACATGGAAAGAGAGGTCGATACACTGGTACAGGAAACATATAGAATCCCCAATTGACAGGTTCAGAGAAGAGGTTCACCAAGCCACATAGTAATCAATCAGAGTAATTTAGAGGCCAAGGAGAGAATCTTAAAGGCAGTGAGAGTGAAAGAGCAAGTAACATTCAGAGGCAAACCAATAAGAATCACTCCCGACCTTCCAAACCAAGTGATGAAAACCAGGAAGGCCTGGAGCGACATATGCCAAATGCTGAAAGAAAACAACTTCCAGCCAATATTTTTCTACTCAGCAAAGATATCTATCAAATTTGATGGAGTAATAAAAACCTTCCATGACAAACAGAAGCTGAAAGACATTATGTCTTCCAAACCAGCACTAGAGAAAATGCTCAAAGAGATTAATTACAAAGAACAAATAATGAGGAAATGCCAGAACCAGAGAAACAGTGATTTCCATCAAACAAACAACTAGGCAAACAACAAACACTACCTTAAACAGAAATTAAATCTCGAAATGTTAGGAATGAAAATCCATCTCTCAATAATCACGCTGAATATAAATGGCCTCAACTCCCCAATCAAAAGACATAAGGTGGAAAAATGGATTAAAAATCACAATCCTTTTATATGCTGCCTGCAAGAAACACACCTTAAAAGTAAAGATACGCACAAACTAAAGGTGAAGGGATGGAGCAAGGTAATCCACACTAACAGAACTCAAAAACAAGCAGGAGTAGCTATTATGATATTAGACAAATTAGACATCAAACCTAAACTTATCAGAAGAGACAAAGAAGGTTATTTCTTACTGGTAAAAGGAAAAATCCAGCAAGAAGATATAACAATAGCCAACATTTATGCACCAAACATAGGTGCCACCACTTTCATAAAAGAAACTCTTCGTGACATTAAATCACACATAGATCCCAATACAATAATATTGGGAGACTTCAACACCCCTCTCACACCACTAGACTGATCTTCAAGAGAAAAGGTCAGTAAAAATGCCTCAGACCAAAGGAACTCCATAAACCAAATGGACCTAGTAGACACAGAATATTCCACCCAACTACAGCTGAATTCACATTTTTTTCAGCTGCTAATGGAACTTTCTCTAAAATAGACCATAAAATAGACCTAGGCCACAAAGTGAGTAATAGCAAGTTCAAAAAATGTGACATAATCCCCTGCATCTTTTCAGACCATAATGAAATGAAACCAGAAATCAACTATAAGAAGACCCAGAGAAACCTCATAAACACGTGGAGACTGAATACCACACTGCTGAATGAGGAATGTGTCAGAGAAGAAATAAGGGGAGAAATTAAGAAATTCCTAGAAACAAATGAAAACAGAGAAACAACATATCAAAATCTCTGGGACACCCTGAAGGCAGTATTAAGAGCAAAATTCATAGCACTGAGTGCCCACATAAGAAGAACAGAAAATCACCAAATAAATAACCTAATGACACACCTCAAAGCCCTTGAAAAATAGGAAAAGTCTAACCCCAAAGCTAGTAGGAGACAGGAAATTATTAAAATCAGAGCAGAAATAAATGAAGTAGAGAATAAAAAACACAAAAAATCAACAAAACCAAAAGCTGGTTCCTTGAAAAATGAAGAACATAGATAAACCATTAGCCAACCTAACCAAAAGAAAGAGAGAATCAAGAAGCTGGGCGTGGTGGCGCAGGCTTGTAATCTCAATATTTTGGGAGGTGGAGACCGGAGGATCCGGGTTTGCAGCCAGCCTCATCTCTCTCTCTCTCTCTCTCTCTCTCTCCCTCTCTCTCTCTCTCTCTCCCTCTCTCTCTCTCTACCTAGTGAGGCCCTCTGCAACTTTGTGAGACTCAGTATCAATATAAAGTGTAAAAATATAGGGCCGGGGGTGTAGCATGGAGTTAGAATGCCCCTGGGTTCAATCCCCGGTACCACAAAAAAAAAAAAGAGAGAATCAACCCAAATTACCAAAATAAGAGATGAAAAACATGATATTACCACCGACAGCATGGAAATCCAGAGGATAATCAGAAATTACTTTGAAAAATGGTACTCCAACAAAATGGAAAACCTAGAAGAAATTGACAAATTTCTAGACACGTACAACCTTCCTAAGTTGAATCAAGAAGACATAGAAAATTTAAACCAACCAATAGCAATTACTGAGATTGAAACAGCAATAAAGAGCCTACCATCAGCCAGGCGTGGTGGTGCAGGCTTGTAATCCCAGTACTTTGGGAGGCGGAGACTGGAGGATCTGGGTTCATGGCCAGCCTCAGCTCTCTCTCTCTCTGTCTCTCTTTCTCCCTCTCTCCCTCTCTTTCTACTTAGTGAGGCCCTCTGCAACTTCGTGAGACCCGGTTTCAAAATAAAGTATAAAAAATAGGGCCGGGGGTGCAGCGCAGAGGTAGAATGCCCCTGGGCTCAATCCTCGGTACCGCAAAAAAAAAAAAAAAAAAGAGCCTACCATCAAAGAAAATCTGAGGTCCAGATGGTTTCCCATGTGAATTTTATGAAACCTTTACAGAAGAACTAATCCCAGTACTCCTCAATCCATTCTGTGAAATAGAAAGAAATGGGACTTTCCCAAACACATTCTATGAAGCCAGCATAACACTAATACCAAAACCAAAGACAGCTCAAGAAAAGAAAACTACAGACCTATATCACTGATGAACTTAGACGCAAAACTTCTAAACAAAATACTAGCAATGCGCATTCAAAACCACATCATGAAAATCATACATCATGACCAAGTCAGGTTCAACCCAGGGATGCAAGGCTGGTTCAACATATGAAAAATGATCCATGTAATCCACCACATAAACAGAATTAAAGACAAAAATTACATGATCATTTCAATAGATGCTGAAAAAGCATTTGACAAAATCCAACACCCATTAATGATAAGAACACTGCAGAGAATTGGAATAGAAGGAACATACCTCAACATCATAAAGACAATATACAATAGGCCCACAGCCAACATCATACTGAATGGGGGAAAACTTCAAGAGTTCCCTTTAAAAACAAAAACAAGACAAGGATGTCCACTGTCACCACTCCTCTTTAATATAGTACTCGAGACTCTAGCCAGAGCAATAAGGTAAGAGAAGGAAATAAAAGGAGCACAAATAGGAAAAGAGGAACTGAAACTATCTCTATTTGCAGATGACACGATATACTTAGAAGATCCAACAAACACAACTAAAAGGCTCATAGAACTGATTAACAAACTCAGCAAAGTGTCTGGATACAAAATCAATCTTAAAAAATCAGAAGCTTTTCTGTATGCCAAACATAAATACACTGAAAAAGAAATCCAGAAGACATTTCCACTCACGATATCCCCCAAAACAATAAAATACTTGGGAATAAACCTAACCAAGGAGGTAAAAACCTCTACAAGGAAAATTATAAAACATTGAAAAAAGAAATTGAAGAAGATCTTGGAAGATGGAAAGATCTCCCATGCTCTTGGGTAGGCAGAATAAATATCATGAAAATGGCCATTCTTCCAAATGCGCTCTACAGATTCAATGCAATACCCATTAAATTACCAAGTCATTCTTCACTGACATAGAAAAATCATTCCTTAATGGAACAACAAAAACCCCAGAATAGCCAAAGTAGTTCTCAGCAACAAGAACCATGCAGGAAGCATCACAATACCTGACTTCAACCAATACTGCAAAGTCATTAAAATAAAAACAGCATGGTATTGGCAAAAAAGCAGATGCATAGACCAATGGAGAAGAATAGAAGACTCCGAAACAAACCCGTACACCTACAGGCAATTGATTTTTGACAAAGGGGTAAAAATACCAACTGGAAAAAATAGCCTCTTCAACAAACGGTGCTGGTAAAACTGGCTAACCATATGCAGAAAAATAGAAATAATCCCCACTTTCTCACCTTATACAAGAGTCAATTCAAGATGGATCAAAGACCTAGAAATCAGACCACAGACCTTGCAGCTACCTGAAGAGGGCATAGGCCCAACACTTCAACACATAGGCACAGGTAAAGACTTCCTCAACAAGATCCCAAAGGCACA